>DWON01003932.1:0-17108 GCA_018251015.1 Phocides pigmalion okeechobee | reverse complement strand
ACTTCTGTTCTATTTGAGATTGGACGTGGTTGTCCATAGGCTGCAGTGACCACTTAACATCAGGTGGCCTGCATGCCCGTTTCTTACTCTTTCACAATAAAAAAATAACAAATCTATTAAAGTGCTAAGTCAATATAGCTAAATAAATTATGCAACACTATACCATACAAAAACACAACTCCGTGATTCTACAGCACAACTCGTAAGTAATATATACTGAGATTTAACACAGTAAAGACAAATAATTCACATTTTATAACATATCTATTCTTGAAAAAATAAGCTACAATTTTAATTTTAGAGTTATGTACTAATGTCGCTAGATGCACACACGCTCGATCTCAAGGAGTTACGCTACGGTTTATCGAACGTGACATGTCTGAGAATATTCGACCACTCTGATTCGATAACAAAATCTTGTTTGGCTGATTGGAATGCCAGAGGACCGTCTAATGTGAAAATTCCAGAACATACGCACAAAATTACTGTAAGTACCGTAAATTACCATTGCATGATGGTACAACATGTACAATTTTAAGGTAAAGCATAAATTTACATATTATCATTATATTTACATACAATTCAAAAATGTGTTTGTAATACTTACCACCACTTAACACTGATTACCTGTTTGTTCCGCTTGACTTTACAACCTTTGGTCCGTGCGATCCGAGTTCAAAAAATTCAACAATTCATTTGATTGACGCTGCTGGTGACATGAGTGCCGGTTCATATTTCGCATAGAGAATTGCTAGCGTTGTTCATCGCGAGAAAGCAGCCAGCGTTATAGATTTCCTTTAGATTTACTAGGTTAAACTTTTATTACAATTAGTTAGAAGATATTACATGTTAGATTTGTGATTATTATTACTGTAAATAAACCTCTTGTTAACTTTAAAAGGACATGCACAGAATAAATAAATCAAAATATTTTTTTTATCTTGTGAACGATATTCGCTGTACACCTTATACACATATTTATCGTAGGTGGAAGCAGCACTGGCCAGTGACGCAGCAACACTTATAACTAATGCTGTGGAAAGCGCTCCAGATGAATTCAAAATAGAAGCTCAAGCGATTGAATGCTATTCAGATAGTCCATGGAATATCGGAGAGGTTTTTACGAACCATTTGCTGACGGTAAAAATGCTCGATAATGGCTATCTGAGATGCTTTGTGTTGCAGCATTTTATGCTGAATATTTTATTGTTTTCCAAGCCCGCTTAATCGTAATGCTTGCGAGATTTCTTTAATTGCATTTATATAAGAGAATAATGCCTACACGATGACGTGCGATTTTGTAAGGTTATACTAAAATGAGATACTTACAAATAAAATAATATAATACCAACATACAAACAAAATCTGGTGAAATCAAATTGTCTTCTATATTCTACTTTCAGCATCCAATAACAGGAATAACAAACAAAATTACATTAGACAACACGACGGGGGAGCGCACAAACTTTAATGTAGAAATAATGGAGTTGTCTAACAGTGGATTTAATAGTATTGCAAAGTGGAACGCTAAATCGGGCTTCCTATATGCACGATCAGCGAAGGAAGTGTCCAATATCTTGGCAGAAAAATGGCAAAACAAAACTTTTAGAGTCGTATCACGGATCGGAGCCCCGTATCTGATAGAGAAAACTCCCGAAAAAGGCGAAGTATTGACTGGCAACGACCGATATGAAGGATACTCAAAGGATTTGATACACGAAATATTGAAAGAAACATTGGACCTAAATTACGAGTTCGAAATAGTCCCCGGGAACTTATACGGCTCCTACAATAAGGACACCAAGAAATGGAACGGTCTTATCGGCCATCTTTTAGAGAGGGTTCGTTTGCCAATATAGAATATCTATTTTATGATCGTTACAAGTATAAAGGATAAGTGATTGTTATTTATATTTGCAGAAAGCAGACCTGGCTATTTGCGACTTAACAATAACGTATGAGCGAAGATCTTCTGTAGATTTCACAACACCTTTCATGACTTTGGGCATCAGTATTCTGTATTCAAAGCCGACGCCCCCGCCGCCGGAACTATTTTCGTTTCTAAAACCCTTTTCCGTTGATGTTTGGATTTACATGGCTGCCGCCTACTTAATGGTTTCCTTACTGCTTCATATTTTAGCACGGTGAGGGACAATCAAATATAAAATTTGTAAATATATTGTTAAGATTAGTTTAATTTACAAACGATTTCTACAATGAACTATCGCTTTAAATTGTAATGTACTACGTTTTAAATTGACATTTAATTGATTTAAACTTGATTTTGATTCGAATTATCTTCTTTTTAATTTAAAGCATTACAAAAATATCAACGGGTATTGGATGAAAATGTTTTGACATACAGATTTTTTACTATTATTAACTACTTTTTACTAAAATATTACAAAAATTAATTTCTATAGTTGTATGTTTTACAAAGATAATGATGTCTATTCACTTTTGCCTTCTCACACTTATTTGGCAAGAAAACAAGACACGCAAAGGGTTCAACTCTTTGGCAGCATATAGTGTGAAGGATAATCAAATCACTTGATCTATGCCAAGATAATATATGTATATTTGAAATAACACACACGGGTGCACACATGTTTTTCTTTTTATTGTACCTTAAGATATATAATCCAAAGAGGGACATAACGTTAGAAACATTATCAGCTAGTACGACCATTGGGTTAAACATAATCATTATCATTATCATAATCGTCAACCCATTACGGTCCTACTTGTCTACAGTCACAGTCCATTTCGCTGGTCAAGTACCCAGATTTCTCGCGGTTGTCTGATATCTACGTGATCAAAATATCTTATACATCTGCAAGATTTTTTTTTAAACATTTAGGCATATATATGTTCTTGGAGCTTTTTTTTGATACTTAGAAATAAATATTTATATGAGTTCTTAATAGGCACAAAAGTTTGAATAATCTTCTGAACATCTAAAATATCATCTTCGAAAAAAGTATATTTTTCGACGGCCTTATTTATTCAAAACTTTGTTGAGACTGAGATTTCAGTAATAAACTTAATCATACTAGGTTATCACTGTAAAGATATTTTACTTTGGAAATTGTTATGTCTATTTGCAGATTAGCTCCAAACGATTGGGAAAATCCACATCCGTGTGACAAATCACCAGAGGAGTTAGAAAACATTTGGCACATCAAAAACTCTTGTTGGCTTACAGTTGGTTCCATTATGACACAAGGTTCCGATATTTTACCAAAGTAAGAACTTTTTTATAATCCTATATACAAATCACAAATAAAGCTTATTCTTGTTTATGTATTTCTATATAACTGTTGAATTTCAAATAGAACAGAATAGTTCTATTTAAGGTTGGACGCAGATGCGTTCCTACTCTTGAGGACTAAGTTGGGCGCCTCCAATAATGTGTATCCGGCAACCATTATTTAAACGTAATATCTTATTTCAGAGGTTACTCCACAAGATGGCTATGCGGTATGTGGTGGTTTTTCGCGTTAATCATGTGTTCATCTTACACTGCCAACTTGGCCGCTTTCCTTACCAATGCAGCTATGGATGACTCGATAAAGAGTGCGGAGGATTTGGCGATGCAAACTAAAATCAAATATGGAACGGTGGATGGCGGATCAACCTCTTCATTCTTTAGAGTAAGTTTGTATTGTGTATTTTATTTATTATAACGGTCTTCGATACGCAAGGGTAATTACCTATCTCAAAAATACTTATATGAACTGATAGCGTAGTTATAAGATACTGGACTGTAATAAGGGAGATCTGGAATTCGATTCAAAGTACACACTTCGGTTTTTCCATTTTTTTTTTTTTATTTGTGTGCATATTATAGAAATTAATTAACGCTTGTATTAGGGGTGAAGAAAACATACTGAAGGAAGCTAGTTATCAAAAGTCTTCCTATCTGTAGTTGGGCAGCGTGGCGCCCTATAGCCTTATCGTTTTGATTCTGAGTGAACTAATGTTTTGTGATTTAATGTTTTATTCTTTTTATATGTTTTCATAGCGTTCAAACGTCTCCACATATCAAAGAATGTGGGCGGCAATGGAGTCAGCTCGCCCTTCTGTTTTTGTCAAAAACAACGACGAAGGAGTAGAGAGAGTTCAGAAAAGTAAAAGAGGGTATGCATTCTTAATGGAATCTACTGCAATTGAATATCAGCTGGAACGACACTGTGATTTGATGCAAGTAGGCGGATTACTAGACTCTAAAGGATATGGAATTGCTATGCCATTTGGTAAGGAGATTTTAAAGTACTCTTTACCTTTATCTTTATCTTTGTAGAAGTATGTTTTGTACTTACTTTTCTATTAACTGTAGGGAAGTAAAAATCGTTTAAAATGTGTTTGTCATATTACAATTACCAACCCGGCCCAGCTTCACTCGGGTAATAGAGTTTACTTACATTATTTACTGACATTATTTTTATTTCATACCTACATCCAATCATGACCTAGATGCAAAAACGAACAATTAGAAACATCTATTTCGAACGATGACTGAATTACTATATTGAATTTACTATTTAATTTCGCGCCCAGTTTACAAAAAAAAACTTATTATGCACCAAAACCTTTCTCAGGAATCACTCAACCTGTTGTTGAAAACTGTGAGAAAATACATCTAGTGCTTTTTGACATTAGAACAGACAGACAGACGCAATGAGAGACTTTGTTTTATAATATTTAGAGAAGAGATAATAGCAAAGAAGTGTGCAACCTACCCGTTATTTAAGGGTCGTTGAACCTCTAACACGACTATAATCCTATCGCGGGCTGTATATTGTTGCATTGCTATTTCTGTGGACCAAGAGAATCGAACTTACATATAAGCCAGCCAGCAAACACACTTCATTGAAACGTGAGAGTTACTAGACGTTAAAACTGTTTGATGTAAATGTGGTGATTGTATCTTACCGGTTAAAACATGCAAAGAACATAATATTTCGTCCTAGAGTCGAAAACTAACCTTTTTATATTTATTAATTATCAATTTTAATGTACTTGTATTATTATTGAAATCAGTGTTCTCTCTATAAATGGACTTCTAATGAAACAAGGAGTGGAGTTAGTGAGAAGATTCTAGTGAATTTCTTTGTAAAAAATATTCTGCTATTCAGAAACTATAAAACTTGTTTTTAATTTTCAGACTCGTCGTATCGCACTGCAGTGGATAATGCTGTTCTGAAACTTGCAGAGAGTGGAAAATTAGTGGAGCTTAAAAACCGCTGGTGGAAGGCTCCTGAGGGCTCAGGTTGTGTTGTAAGTTATTCGTTATTACTTTTCACACTACATTACTATCGTTGTAACATGCAGATTGCACGTATTTTTTAACTTTTGATTTATTACTATTTAATTATATATATGTATGTATATACGCCTAAATGGGTTAAATAAAATAGATTTATTTGCTTTAACTATATCTACATTAAGGTATGGAATATTTTCTGATATTAACTTCTATCTGATCATATATCTAAAGTTTTGTGCATTATATATTACACTATTAATTTGCATTGCATTATTCTGTCTCGCTCGCAATCTATAATAAACTTTATAGCTCAAAAATAATCTTAATCTTAAAAATAACAATAAAATATTTATTATGTGTTCTCTGCTGCCCTATTATTATTATAGGAGTATTTTTTTTATAATACCAATTTGTTTTTACTGGTGTGTAAAGTACTCCAACCCGATTACTACTTGTGCAGCTAGAAGAATAAAGCTTTAGCTTTTGCGATCAGATAACACAGTTACAATAAATTGAGATCTTGCTACCATCTTTTATATCTGGCTTAGTCTAAGCTTACTTCCAAATTTAGTATTTCCGAATACAATTCGAAAAGTAACGCCATATGTAAATGAGTCAGTAACTCACGCAATTTCAATATGTAATTTAGTTAAACATTAAGTTAATGATTTGATCACGAAATTGTTCCAATGTGACTGATGGATATTACTGGCCAACACATTTTCACTAAGTTTTTAACGTCACTGCATACAAAATTTAAAACTAAACAAGACAGTCAAGTAACTAAGTTGTTTAGTTTTAACTTTTGTATGGTACAAAGTAATAAAGAGTCCTATCATCTTCAATACAATCATGATTCGTTCATTCTTTTTCGATTGTTTGTTGTTTACAGTCAGAGGAAGCTGGTGAAGAAGGTGCAAGTGCAGCGGAACTTGGTGTTGATAATGTAGGTGGCGTGTTTGTAGTATTGGGAATCGGATGTGGTATGGCGGCTGGAATGGGCGCTTTCGAGTTTCTATGGCACGTTAGAGATGTGGCTATTGAGCAAAAGGTATGGGGACTTTCAATGTATCCATTTTTATATTTCGGATATGAATATCTTAGCTTGTCTATTTAATAGACATGCAGAAGTTCACGAATTTTACATATTATTTAATTTGAGAAGGATTAAACGTACTACTTATTGTCCGAAAACATCTTGTTAGTATTGTGGCTTAGAAATTACCAAATTTTAACACACATGATTAGCTATACAATGCAAGGTCATAGAAATAATTAGTGTTTATTTTGAAATGAACTAATTAATTATTATTATTATTATAGATAAATATAATAAATTGTATTTTCCCCAGATGACTCAAACAGAGGCGTTTTGGGCTGAACTAACATTTGCGCTGAGTTTCTGGGAGACCGAAAAGCCAGTGCAGCATTCTCGACCTTCCTCTTCAGCATCAGGCTCCAATATGGCCTCAAGAGCATCCTCTGTCCTTCGATCTGCAGCAGACTTGTTTCATTTAGGAGTTTTTAAATAATATAACTTTTCCAAACAAAATTTAATTATTTATTTGATTGACTAGCAATTTTCTTAATAACTATTAAATAAAATCTTAAAATTAAAACTATATTTTAAGTTATTATTTCTTAACAATTACTATATATTAATCTTTCTCTACAAACAATATATTAAGTTTAATACAAAACACAATTGGTCTTCTGATAAGTTATGTTCTAAACAAAGCTTAGAATTACATTAAACTTTAAACTAGGAGTGAGGGGCTCCCTATCCCTATTAAAGATCAAGGTCTTCGGGATGGCGGCCTCGAGGTTATCCCCTTTGCTCAGTCAGTTCTCAAGGACGTAGTCACAACCCTATAAGACTCGTTTTACATTATAATAATATAATATTAATATTAATATTACGTAACACAACGTCAAAGAAATGGACTACCAGTGAATAACTAGTGAGCGGGCTATCGTGCCAATCCAAAATACTGTAACTTCCAAAAACGACATATGAAATCTCAAATGTCGATAGCGGGGAGGAAGGGACTTTTTTATGTGTGAAGAGTAGCAAACGAGCATGCAAACCACCTGATGAACCTACTACCACAAACACGACCAAAATCTTATCTGAGCTCGAACGTAGGTGTGTTGCTCCTCCTCAGGACTAAAATGGCCGCCTCGCTTTAAAGTATAGCCGGCAACCGCACCTGTCCAACCGAAACACAAGAAATGCTTTACAGCGGATTATGACGGCGGCGGTGGTACCTCCCCAGTCCAACTATAGTTCTCCCACCTTTAAACTATTACGTCACGTCCCTAACTGAACGTCTATCACTTCTAATTCAGGTACTAATCGCCTCAGTAAATCTCGTCAAAGTTGATAAAGGAGCTTGCAGCTCGTAGGACAGACACGGCTCGTGATTTGGAGCGCTCGCGCAGTGGGGACGGTGAGGCAGTGGACGGTGGAGCCGAGCGAGGCGGCGCGGCCGGCTTGTGTAACGTGCGAGGATTCAGGGACGCACGCCATTCGCTCGTTAACGCTTCCGCGAATGTTACCTGGATTTAGAAACAAACAAACCGTATGTCAAAGAGAACAAAAATATGTAGTCGTTCTGGGATGCCTGCAGACGTAAAACATTATAATTATTTTTTACTGAAATAATTAACAAAATTGTATACTATGGCAGAAGTAAACAAGAATGCATGCTGATAATAAGTAATACAACCTCAGGTCTGAAATCATCTAAGGTATCATAGATGCGTAACAATGCATCGTCAGAACTAAGATGGTCACTCGCATCTGAGTATAGTCGTGAAACCGAAAAATAACTAAAAATTACGTAATAATTTATTGGTCAGTTGGTTGTTCAAATCTAATATTGTTAAGATTAACTTTCTAAAAAAAGAGCCGATAGTAACTATGGTACATGAAGAATACAAGGAACTACCTGTATTTTAGTTAATATTTTGACAATAATAGAGTAAGAATGTTCTAAATCTCTGCGTTACTCATAATATACGTCATAATTATAACCATCACACACCTTAACTAAGTAGTAAGTAGGGCAGTCGATAATACAAACTCGTCCTAAGAGTAAATAGTACAGAATTCCGTTGACGAATGACGCGCGATGTAAGGAGGGTTTTATGTACATATACGTGTATGTGACTATATGTGTATACGTACAAACTTTAGTCGTCTCAAGTACCTTTAAGTACAAGCAATTAAAAACATGCATTTCGAGAAACATCGCAAGTTGAAACAAACGTCTGGTTACAGGCCTTTCATACTTGTAATCTAGGAACGTGAAACTATTTGCAATTGAATAACGACGCCCGTGGATGACATTAATCATCATGTCAGCAACATGCTCGCTTGCTCTTGACTATACTCAACTTCAAATACATTTTTCATATATGTATTATTTGATGAGACAAACGTATAGCCCATAAAAGAATACAAATAAGAATACTTAGGTGCGCGAATTTGGGTAACATTTGATATATTACGACTGTCTAAGATATAGATATATAATAAGCAAATTACAACAATTTATATGCATATGAATACTATATTAAATGTTAATTTATTCATTGTAATATTGTAATATTGTAATATGCTTGTAAGCAGGCCTCTGAAAACGAATTGGGCGCTATTAACGCGTGGACAAGTAGGATTCTCGATTGATTACTGCGTTCATAAATCACTAGTATGAAAGAGCTTTAGCGAGTGTACTGTAGGCGTGAACTAACAAGGGCTACTTTTATCAATTTAGGAAGTTTGCCAAGTTTCTGAGCTTTTTCAATTAAAGCTTGCATACAATACGATTCTGCGTTACAGTCTAATTTTTAAATCCTTTTATCTTTCTAAATTCTCCTATTATTTTTATAAATTAACAGATACGTAATGTTCATGTTATGCAATGACATCAGTTAGTCAGAGGAAAGTTATTTTTTTACATTTATGTAGAGGACATGCTGCACTTTTGCTCGTTGATTAATATAAGGCGCACTTTAAGAAAGGTAAGTGACTAAATCATTTGGTAAGTATATTTACTTAATGGACATTTCCCAAGGCCTTGCCCTCATAATATTCAATACCATATATTGATACCTTATGCCAATGAGAGATGATATGCGCTACTGAATTCATGAAAATTCTACACTATCAGAGTCAAATCATATCTGAGTCAAATGTAAACCAGTTGTTTGATTGTGTCTTAAAGTACAGAGCGTTATGTACAAACAAACAAATATACAGACGTTTTACTTTAAAGTAATAGTACGGGTTACAAAATTTATTTAACTTACCTTTTCCTTAACGCAGATCTGTCTTGCATGCAGAAGGAAATCAATAACAGCCACAAAGAACCCTAGTACCGCACCAATTACTAACACCAAAAATATTCCACTGGTATTTTTCATTTGCAAAGATCCGCTATCGTCTTCTTCAGTTTCAGTTTCCTGAAAAGTACGCATTGATGATAACTTAACTTTAATCAGTCTTACTTCAAACTAAACTACTACCGCTTTTTGTTAATCTAATTTTCTCAATACTTTGTTTTAATACCGCTATGTTCGCCGTCTCTCTTATTAGCCTATCATCGTTCACCTTTTCCTCTATTGACAGTATTACCTACATGGTTATCACGCACATTACCTCTTTAAACAGTGATAGCCTAGTGGTAACTGTCAAGCTCTCATACGGGGTTACGTAGTTTGCAACTTTAGCTCACACGAAGCTATGCACGTATTAGAAATCTTTCATCCAATTCAGAGTGAAAATATATCGTAAGGACGCCTGCATGCTTGAAAAATCTCCATAAAGATTTCTAAAGTGTGTGAAGTATACCAACCCGCAGCTGGGTGGAATATGGTACTAACACTTCCTATTCTGGGAAATAATCCGTGCAAGCGGTGAGACTAATACGTTGATTATAACAAGAACATCAGGATGTATTTCTATAATATCATAAAATTATGGCGTATGTACCACTCCTAAAATTTTGAAAATAAAATCTGCGTTACCTTACAATCTTCTTTAATGTCTTCTTCTTCCCACCATTTTGTTTTTAATTTCAAAAGATCCCCTGATTCTTGTAAAGCTAATATTGCATTATCGATCAATGTTTTATGCGGAGAATCTAAAAATACAACATCAGCAACGTAAGGTTAGGACAACAAAGTGACATATTGGATACCTTGTAACTTTTAATACACAATAAGTGAAACACGTTCACAGCCATTTTACTCTGAAACTGTTGGCCAGTTCATAGTAAAATTTGGAATGTAGATGTTTTCTATAAAGCATTATAAATGATGATATAAATTGTGAAAAATTCTTTCGACAAAAATAGGTTTAAGTAAGATATGTTATATATGTGATTTCCGATAACTTTATTCCGTCAAAGGAAATATTTGCTGTGTGTTCCGGCACGCACTTGGCAGCTTTTTACAGTGCCAGCTGGTAACGAAACAGATAAACTTACTTATTCAGAACCGCTTAATGTGATAATATTTAATATAGCTTTGTAGATATTTAAGTCTCTTTTGATTCTCCTTCACAGTTGAAATATTATTGAATAGATAAAAATATTCAATACCTAAAATACAGGTATCGAACGTTTACGAATAAAAGATTTATCTTGGTGAAAATTGATAACTTAAAAACAGGATGTACTTAAGTAAATACAGCAGAAGTATTAAGTACGAAAGTATTATATTAACTTAATATTGCTTACTTTTTGGCATTCCAATACCGTAGTCTTTGGAGTCCAGTTTGGACCCCAGAATTTTCAAGGAACAGTTTCGTTGCGTGTAGTATTCAAGTGCTGTGGATTCCATGAAAAACGCGTAATTTCCTTTGCTCCGTAACACTCTTTCTTTACCTTCGTCATTGTTTTTTGTGAAAACAGTGGGCTTTGCAGATTTCATTACGTTCCAAATTTTTTGGTAAATAGGATCGTTGGACGACTGAAATTTTATAATCACTATTAAATATCAAATTTAGGCAAAAAACATGTTAAGTATATTTTGTTGGCTGAAATTCTGAAAAGATATGAATTCCAAAAACCTGTTTGATATTGCTACAGAACACAGCGACCATAAGACACAAAAAATGTAGTTAAGTATATTTAAGTATAGACTTTAATGATCGTAAGATCTATTCGGAAGTATGCAATAGATGCATCGGGAAGGCTTCAGTCAGTATTGTAATTCTCTTTGTAATTTAGTACGATGCAATCTGTGCAATATATACTTATTGTATATTTTACCTCAAAAAAGTAGTAAGTTGACGTATTGTATACAGCTCCGTACGCCACTTTGTTTTGCTCCGACAAATCTTTGACATCAGTAATCTCGCTACTTCGCCGACTATTACTTAGAAATGTCGACATATTGGCAGTGTAAGAGGCTGTGATAATGAGAGCAAAGAACCACCACATTCCGGTTACCCAACGAGATCCGGCGGCGCTGAAATATATTTGAAAAATAAATATTATTAAAAATACTAATAAATCACTATTTCACAATTCAAAGAGTTTCTGTCACAGTATATTTTCGGCAACCAATGACGCATTGGCACGTTTCGACAAGAATACCCCATACGCCAGCTTTATTTGAAGAAGCTGATGAGATTTCATGTATTAAAAAGAAATGTCCAACAAAAATAACAGAAATTACTGAAATTATTCATAAAATTTATTGAAAGACCTTACAAATTACATGTTAATCAATCAGTTTTATACACTGTATCAGTTCTAAGATAAGGCAAATCGACCCAAAATGTCGGCGACTAGAAGGTATATAAATCAAATAAATTTTAAATTTTAAAAAATATTTTTGCAATTAAAATGTGTACTTTCATTTAACTTATATATATTTTTATCGGTTCATTGACCGTAATTGCTAATGCGGATAAGAAAAAATTAAATGATAAATCCCTACTTTTATATTTCATAATGCGATTTAATCTCTAATGATAAAATGTATAAATATTTTTTTTATTTCAATCGCCTTACAAGGTAAACAAGGTACACGTATCTATTGTTTGATACAACTTACCGCGGCAGAATGTCACAACCCTGAGTCATAATAGCACCCATTGTTAACCACATGCAATTGTACAGACTCCAAATATTTTGCAAATTTTCTGGATGTTGATTGCACGGATGAGGATTTACCCAATCAGCTTGACTCATTCTAAAATATATTTTTAACCATCAATATAAACATAATAGAGTAGATCTTAACAAAAAAAAAATATAAATTATGGAAAAAAAAAAAAACAAAAAAAATGTACTCTTAAAGCCCCACACTCGAATTCCCTGTGTCCTGAACGTACCAGATTACAATATACTAGAGGTGATAAAATTCGCTGAATAATGCCAAATTAATAACATATCATATCTGATTATGTGAGCATTTAGCTACTTCTAAGTTCATTTTATTTTGGTTCTTTGTATAAAGTAAACAAACAGTCATACATATTCTTCATATTCACACAACTAACAGCTTACCATATTATTTACGGAGTATAGGTTAAATTCTAAAATTATAATTGTTTTATAAAATAAATTTTCGTACAATTTGACATTTGTTATGTAACTTCTTTAGTAAACTTTTAATAAACAGATTTCGATTGTCCCTATGGCCTGCAATGAACTTAAAATTTAAGACGCATGACTCTGTAATGAAACATTAATTTCTCTATTACATTGAACACAAATTGCAGTATATTATAAAGTAACATACTTGGTGATTACAATTATATCGGATATATTTATTTACCTTGCACAAATAAGTAATACGAACGATACAATAATATAAGTAGTAGCTAAGTACAACCACACGTCCAATGAAAGAGGTTTTGTAAACGAGAACATGTCTGGGTCCTGGGGAGGTGGTTCTTTCATCAATATGCTGATCCCTAGCGACATGAATGGCGTGGAAAAGTCAATAACTGCATTGCGTTCTGATGTTATCGTGAGGTCACATATCGCCAGCTCTGCATTCTGAAATGATTTATGCGTAAAATGACCAAAATATTTAACTTACATACCATCGTATAATATAAATAGCATTTAATAGATAGTAATCATTAAGTGTATGTAATTACCTTACAATGAAATAAAATATTTGAATTTTAGTCGAACTATAGTTAGAACTAATAAATACCGAAAATAAATATGTCTACTAACGTGTTCCAGTAACTCTCCAATCATTCCGTCCCATTTCCTGGACCCAATGATGGGATTGCCATATTTGTCTTCACTGACTCTATAGAACTCATACCGCAAATTTTCGTTTTGCTTTTCTTTTATGTGTTTAAAAATCGCATCGATGAGATCCACGGCATAACCCCTAAAACTCGTTGTGCCATTGATGTTCTCTATGTCAAAATAAGGCAATCCTTTTTTTGACACAACCTGTAACATACAAAAGGTCTGTAGTAAATAATAAAAAAAATGTATACAATAAATATTTACCCATTTACCACATCCCAGTAATGTATTATATCGTAAGGAAATATTAGTTGCTGTGATGATTGTGTAAGTAGACCATAGCCATTTAGTACCCTTAAGAAGTAAGGCAAATCGTGCGTGTAGCAAAGTTTCTGTAATCGAAATCAAACGAGACCTATTCTATTTGGAGTTGGAATCAAATGTTTATAGGCGAATGTGACTATTCAATATTGCCATGGGTCATCTAATCATCATTACTAAAGATTTATTTTTCTAACAGTTGTGTTACTTAAGTTTTGTAATTCTGAGATTCTCAAAACTAGGTTTGTTAGCTTGGAAAATTAACTGATTTTATCATTGTGTATTTTGCCTCGTAGCCTAATATTAAACAAAAGTTCATAGCGCGCTAAGAAACACTAAGCTTCCTGATAAGGTTTTTTTATGTGAGAAGAGTAGCCAACGAGCATGCAATCCACCTGATGTTAAGTAGTCGCAACCCATAGACATCCATCCATGTACAACCACATACACGACTGAAATCCTATCTGAGCTCGAACGTAGATGCGTTACTATTCCTAAAGACTAAGATGGTCGCCTCACTTCATAGTGTAGCCGATAACCGCACCTCTCAAGCCAAAACACAAGTAATGCATTATGGAGGATTATGAGGGCGGCGGTTGTACCTCCCCGATCGAACTACAGTTCTCCCACCTTTGAGATCTATAATAAAATACCAAAAATCTTAACTGATGTCAATTACAGCCGCATTGACTCTCCAAGCCATAAATATATCTTCGTAAATTACCCTTATAACCGATTTAGAATTCCGTGCCGAAGACCTTTCATTGACAGCTCGTTCATTCGTGATTACGTCTGTCTTTGACTCCCAATAACCGACATGGATAAACTGGCTCTCATTATTCAATTTCGAGTAGTGCAAATTAAAATTTGTTCTCTTGCCATCTTTGTCAAATTCGATATTCCCCGTGAAGCCTTTTGCAGTGGTCTAGAAGAAAGAATAAAATAAATAATGTTATTATAAATGTTGTTATTTAAAAAACAGTAAAAATTATGGCAGCTTCTCACGTGGATATCTGGGTTTAAGTCTAGATCTTTAATTTTTTGAAATTGCATGCATATTAAAAACATCCTAATACGTACATATATATGTACACTTGTTTTAGTGGTAAAAAAATACATCGTGAGGATAAATACTTTACGAGGTTTTCAAAAGTGTGTTAAGTATACTAAATCGCAATTGAGCAGCAATACAGACCACTGCCTAACCTTCCTAATTCTAAAAGAGACCCATGTCCAACAGAGGGTTTTTTTATATGTGAGACGAGTAGCAGACTAGCATGCAAATCACCTGGTGTTAAGTAGTCGCAATCCATAGACATCCACGTACAACCATAAACACGACTGAAATCCTATCTGAGCTCGAACGTATGTAGATACGTTACTACTCCTGAAGACTAAGATGGTCGCCTCACTTCAAAGTGTAGCCGATAACCGCACCTCTCCAACCAAAACACAAGTAATGCTTTACACAAGTAATATATTGATAAGATTCTGAAAGTACACCGAAGTATTACATTGAGTAGAGTTTCTCGTAACACATTTCCCAGGGGCCAAGCTGCGTCTTCGTATTCTGCTTTCGAATCTTTGAAGCATAGCGCCGGTGGTATGTCAATTTTCCTACTATACTTCGCAGTTTCAACAACGCTTCTAACTGCTTTTTCTAGATGCATTAGCGCATCAGCGGTCAATGCAGTCTCCAACTGTAAAGAAATAGAATAGACTATACTTTATTGCATACCATGAAATAGGATATGGACATTTACAAAATTTCACAACTTAGTACACAATAGGCGAAATGTGGATTATAAAAGATATGTATTATATTCTTAGGTTGGGAAAACTATAGTTCGACCGGGGAAGTACCACCGCTGCCCTCATAATCCGCTGTAAAGCATTACTTATGTTTCGGTTGGAAATGTACGGTTGCCAGCTGCACTTTGAAGCGAGACGAACATCTTAGTCCTCAGAAGTAGCAACGTATCTGCGTTCGAGTTCAGATAGGATTTCGGTGATGTATGTTGTTGTACGTGGATGTGGGCTGCGACTACATAACATCAGGCGGTTTGCATGCTCGTTTGCTGCTCTTCTCACATAAAAATGTGTAATTTAATAGATTAATATAAGTTGTATTTATGGTTGGAATTGTGGAAAAATGAGAATGATTTGCACCAAATATTCTAAATCAATTCGCTTCTTTGAAAATGGAGAGTATAATTCGTACTGTAGTTGTAATAACTCGATCGCAAAGCTATGATTTATTTAAACGTAAATAAGTAAACAAATGAATATTCAGTTACTAAGGCTTAATGAATTGTGGTATGTATATTAATAGGTTTTCTTCCATTTATAGTGCTAAGCCAATCTTAAGTAAATACATCACCCGAATAGCGAAGCGAGTGTCCAACCCTATGTCATCCCACAGATCCGTATCCTGCGTGGTCAAGTGCAGTGTGGAGACGTTCGCCATTAGGTCAGGAATGTCCTTGAGATTCACCGTGTACGCGTCTAAGGCTGTCAATATAAAACTCTAGAAAAAAAGAAAAAGAATAAAGAACTTTAAGATACGCAACACGAATAAATTTTAAAGAGGAATTAAAGAAAAATCCGACTGCAAAACTTTTTAAATGTTCTAATTTTTAACTTCAAGAGCACTTCGTTTAAATATCCCACTCAATTGTGTTTAGAAGAAAATAAAAGTTTTGAGGGTTAATAAAGTGGTGCCTAAAATTCAACATTTTATTTAATTATAACAAAAAATCAAAATATATTTATTCAAAGTACATTCTTAACAAACTTTTTCCTATAATACTCCCGCCATTGACATTAATCTGGCAACTATAATTTATCAAAATCGGTTTGTTTGTTTATTAAGTATCGACATATACGTAGATCAAACATATAGCTCTTTTGATGAGACGTATAAATATACCTAACATTCTTTGAATTTTTTAAATTAATATTATTAAGCAGTAGACTAGTTCTGATCTCGGGATTTATATACATATTCTATGCAATTTTTTAATAGTTGACTTCATTATAATTAATTGGTATGTTACCAACTACTGATCTATACATTATAATTACATATTTACATTGTGATTATTACTATAATTATTCATTAGCATTATTATTTACCTCTGTATTATTTTATCAATATTAAATGTAATTAGTCGATATTTGACTCTCACTTATAAAACTATGTAAAGAGGGTATCAGATTATTAAAGGTCATTCGAGATACAAGCAGGGGGTGGGACGTTACTCTGTCCGTTAAATATACTAAGTGTGTAA
>DWON01003931.1:0-17112 GCA_018251015.1 Phocides pigmalion okeechobee | reverse complement strand
CATGTTGCTTTACGGCGGGTTATGAGGGTGGCGGTGTTGCCGCCCCGGGCGAGCTTTAACGGCTCTACCACCTTTAAAATAATATTAATATTGTGCGGTTCCGTATTGCGATATTCTTCAACAGTGTTGTAGATTGACATATTATATTTCCCTACGAAAATATAAAAGTTAAACTGTCTGTTACATCAAAACCACTGAACCGTGGGGAAGGGCATAGGCTACTTTTTTTACGAAAAACGACGGAAACGCGGACGAAGTCGCAGGCAACAGCTAGTAAAGAAATAAAATAAAATTTGCAGTAATGAAGGTTTGTAAAGTTTGTATTCTTCAGACATTGATGTGATATTAGACCCTCCTTCCTCCCTTGTGTTAATATTTGTTTGGTGGTCATTTTGATCAAATTTCCCGACCGAAAAAAATCAATTAAGTCCACTTTGAGGCGATGTTGACTTTCTCTAATTGAAACCAAACTGCAACGGGCTAATGAATTGCGCGGGTAAATTGGTTATCAGTTATTGCTGTACACGAGATATCAGCCTTTGTCTATAGCACTTAACCCAATTTAAACAAGGGATGCTGTGCCAATTGTCTCTGTTAATGGCATTGTTTGGAATCGGATCCATACTGTCAGCAAAATATTTTATACACAGTTTTATCGCGACATAAATCGTCTTTAACTCGGTAAGTTCACCCATAATGTTATCACATTCGTTTCTAATTCCTATTCCAAGATGCCGTAATTGATACCTACAGTTCTAATGTTGTTAATGAAGTAATTATCGTAGCTGGGTATCGGATAATAAAAGTAGCCCTAAGTTCAGATATATAACTGTTTTAGTTGTATACCGTAGTTTCAATCAATGCCATTTACGCACTATATTTAAAATAAGTGATCTGTTTTGGTATATTGGTCTTATGTCTTCTTTACGTTGTCATATGCTCTACGACAATCTCGTGCTTTTTCAAGCTATATTCGAATTAGGGCGGGCAAGGTTCAGTACTTTTTACTATTATAGCAAATAAGAGTGGTAATATTGACGCACTTTGTAAAAAATAAGTAATACAATATTTATTGGATACTACGTGAATATTAGGAAGAGAGGGGTCTTGGCATATACATCTAGAGATCTCCTATGAGTTAAAATATTGTAAAAAATGGACCACGGGTATGGGTAGGATAATCACCTACCTTACTTTACCTTACTTTACTAAGTAATATATTATTTACTCATATAATAGAAGCCAAAAAGTGGTCAATACCATTTATAATTTAATATTTCATATTTGGCAAATTATATAATATAACCGTCACTTTTTTATAATTAATTAGGTAGCTAATAAATCCTTGTTTTTTAATAGAATTCCAATGATTGTCGTGACAGTTGATTTTATGAATGTTCGTTATTTAATCCGTGTGGTGTATTATATGTTTTTGCCGGAGCATAACTTTTTAATGAACGTTCCGGTTTGGGTAACCTTTGTGTTTGCTCGCTTTAAGCTCGGTACTAAAAACTTGTATAATTATTTGCAAATACAACTTTTTAGTCAGGTAATTTGGTAGAGCTACCTGTATCTGACACAATACCTATACCTGAACCCGAAATATATAATTACCAAAAATGATCTACTCCTGGTTATATGAGCAAATATTAGAATTAAATCGACTTAAAAAGCAAAAGAAGTAAAATTTATATCGTCTTTTCAAATTTTTTTATGTTGCGTGTTTACCACGGCATTTATTAATCGTGTTAAATTTTATTAACTCTTGATGGTGGATTGCAGAGGAGATTGATTAATAATAAATCTACCAATTTCTTTTTTTTTCTTTTATTATTATCCTAAATTTGCTTTTATTTCAAACCAGTTGGTTGCTTCTTGCACTAAACGAAGACATTGATGTGATTAGAAAAAAAAAAATTTATTTTCCATTTTGTTTTTCCTGTGGCTCAGCAGACGAAAAGAAATTGTTTTCTTTTTTTGATGTTTCCCATTAAGTCAAATGGTACCTACAGGTAAGTATGTTTGTGGACATAACCAGACTGTCCTAAGTACAAAACATTCGGACAACGAGTAACGAAGTACTGCGTCTCCTAAACCAGTTAACATTTGCCAAGTTATTCGGGCGGGAACTCATCAGCAATTCAAATACCTAACTACCGCGTGGCTCGCTGAAGAGGGCTTCTCTTTCACATGACCGCTTTTGTAAATTATTTATTACTGTTTGGCCAGTTCATTCGGCCGCTTTGTTTCCCGGCAAACTCGGCACAAATGAAAATGCCTCTTAATAATTTCGTCCGTCGAACCCTTGTACCATATGATTTGTTTGTGGTCGAAATAAATATCAGAAATGTCTGTTTTTGGCACGATAGGTACACACACGTTATTGTTGGCATAATAACGTAAGTTTAGTAATCCTGTTTGTTATAATTTTCAGAATACTTTGTAAAAATAGTCGTAAAACATTTTTTTTATATAATACTTATACAAATATTATGAATCATTTATTGGTCTCCGTATTATGGGCCTTAATTAGTTCTATTTATTTACGAAAAACGTCAATTTAATTTTGACCTAATTAAGGTAAATTTACCTATTGGAGACTTACTTCGTATATCTTTAAAATATCTTTTTATTTAGTGTTAGATATCGAATCGCTAACTTCGTCTTTTCCTTACACTTAAAGTTTCCTTATTTATTAGATAATACTAATATTTATTAATATTAATACGGTCAGTTTTAATGCTGTACTAAATAATGGTACAGTTTTCAGTAAAACTTGTGATTTATGTGTATGTGATAGTGATGATTTTATACTATAACGTGGGGGGAAGGAGGAAAAAATGGGCGCTTTGTTCCCGTTCCTATGGCACAAATCCATATTATACTAATTTATCTCGACACTTTAATATTAAGATTGGAATTGTCAAGTGTTTCTGTTGTCTCCATCCGTGTAGTGGATCCAATCACATGGGTGAAGAGTCAGCAAGAATTTCAATCACGAGCGAAGCGAGTGAGACAAATTGCGTCGACTCTGTTAGCGCGCAAAGATTCAGTATGTTGTCTTGCTTTTAGGAATTTGTGCACGATTGAAGATACAAGTTGCAATATCAAATGCAGAATGTAAAAATCACGATACATTTTTTATGAAATCGAACCTGAAATCGATAAAAGGATGTTCGATGCATTGCTATTTCCGAAGAATACTTTGGTCGTCTAATGTGTAAGTAATCCGGCAATCACATACCTCCATAGAACTGTAAGAATTGCTTCTTGCTAAAAGAAGATGTAGCATTTCTGGTCTGGTTTCGGGTAACCTGGTCGAACTCTATAGATTATTTTACCTACTTAATAATACATAACATTAAATTTATAAAACATCGGTGTAATTGACGTAACTTTCACAAATCTGTACCAATGAAGAAATTCTTGATATAAATAGCCCTTCTATATGTATGTTTCTGGTACCTATTTAAAGAAACGCGTAAAAAGTAAAACAAAAAAGAACAAGCTCACACGAAAACGATAGTAAACAGTTGAATGTCGTTTATTGTCGCTTATTGAAACAGCAGAGAGCCCTCTGTTACGAGATAATTGGAGATCCGTATAAGGACATTAATAACACAACAGATATTAGAGAACGCGGCGGGAAGGGGACCCCTGCCGCTTGTTATTTCCCAAACAAGGATGCGCTCGTTGTCCGGAAATATTGTCAAGGAAAATCGAGGTGCTACGGCTTTAATACAGATATCGAGATTGTTGCCCTCAGGACCGACAACAACATCTCTGTCATGAATCAAATACGATTGATTAAAGATCCTTGCTGTTATTTATGTTATCGCAATTAGTTGCAAAGAGTAAAGTTGAACATTTAATGAAACTTTATTGCGGGTTTAAATATATACTACAAATTATTGTTTGTTCAACCAGGTAGGACCATCGCCACCCTAATATTAATCTGTCTTGATCTAGTAATTCTTGTCGATTTAGTTCGAAAGGTGTCATTGCCGGATACTGTTGAAAGCAAGGTAACCAACCATCTTAGCCCTCAGGCATAGCAACGTATCTATATAAATTCTGAGATGATTCTATTGTTCTATTTACTTTGATTTTGGATATCCATGGACAGCATTGGCCATTTAATATTTAATTTTCTTCCAGAAGAAAAATTCGTAAATACTGCAAAGAAAGAAATAAATTTATTAAATTTGTTGATTAAATAGATAGTTTTGAAGTCGGTGCTGAATGAGGGTCAAAGTAACAATATAAAATAACAAAGTGAGTTTGCATTGAGCGCCGTTTTGGCTAACGTTTGTTTGTGAGAAAAAGCTAGCGGAAAGAATTCATTACAATACTCCGTATATATACATATATAGTCAGTATATAGTATAGCTAAGATAAATAATTGACACGTGTGAATTGTAATTTATTGTATTTCATAATTTTATTCAAATCTTACTAGATACAGAAGATTATTTCTGCTTCAATAAACACTTTGTGTGAATTAGGTAGATACAGTATATAAGGGATAGTTATATATTGTACGCATTAATAATTTTATGTCTAATAGATAAATGTTCCCTGCTATAGAATCAAATGAATACCACGCTGCCCCAGTGTAAGTTGTTGTCGGTTCAGTGGGTAAATAAGTTTTCTGAAATTTTGAATGTGTTTTTAAGCAATTTTAACTACATTACAAAGCTACGATATCTTTGAGGAAAAGTACATATACGTAATACGAATTCTTTAACGTTAAAAAATAATTATACAAAAATCTCACAGGTTTTAACTACACTTAGAAATAAGATTCTTTTAATCTCAGTAAATGTAATCTGATAAAGTCGTTCGTGAATATTAAAGCTTGAAATAAAGGAACAGAATAATTAGTTACGTCTTCTTGTTGGAGTAATTTGTATAAGAATTGAATTCTGCATCTTATTATGATTCCCTTCCTTGTGATTTGTGTTACGCTTTATTTTTTGTAAAACTTTGTTATTGAAGAATACTTTTTTATTCTACGTAACATAGTTATATAATTACCTTATCGTCCATTTTTATATATGTGGTGGTTTTTACTTCTTTAATATATAACGATTTCCTCAGTAGATTCCAAATTATGATGTTATTTATTACCTCAAATATATTATTTACAATATATGAGGGATAGTGATCATTTTGCTACGTCGTAGGCAAAAATCGTAGCAACTGTGTATCTATTTTATAAGTTTAAAATTTGACGTACGTAATAACGTATATCCATTTATATATATCATAGTATATTGTTTTAAATTATATGTTATTCATTAATATTTGTAAAGATATTTGCGGAGGTGTCTTTAAAAAAATGTTTTCAACACATAGCTTTTAAATAAGTTTTAAAAATCTCTGAACAAAGCAGCTTGATAAAGTCTAAGCATAAGATCAATTTATTGTTGAAATTAATTTTGACGGTAAAATGTAAGGGAAGCAAAAGCGCGCGCTAATTGGATTAAAATTTTAGCACTCCCTGCTGCTGTCCGTATTGATTTTTGATTTGCTTCTTTGCTTAAGAATTCTGGGATTTAAGATTAATCCAGATTTAAGAATAATAATTTGTTATAAATCTCGGTTAAGTAAATAATATATTTTAATCTAGCTATTTCCAGAACTCTAGCGAATCCTCTGATAACCATGTAATTTATGAAGACCACATATAAATATTATTATGCATACATTGTAAGTAGAAAATATTCTACAACATTGTACCTTCTACAGGTCTAAAAGCGATTCTACAAATACTGTAATTTGCTATAAAAGTAACGTCACTTTTATAGAAAGTTACAGTAGTATAAATTTAATGGAAGTCTTTTAAGGATAACAGTTTTCCATACATTCTGGAAGAAACATACACAGACTCTTTGTTTGTTTAGAAAATAAGTTCAGTAATGAGTCCAGTTGTGGTGAAGATAAATCAAAAATATATACATACAATAATATAATTGTCGCATCGTAATTCAATATTACGCGCAAATTCACTAAAACAGAACGTAATTGTCCAAATATGCGTGGCGTGAGAGAAATTAATCTGCGCGGCAAATTGTTATATGATTGCACATCACCATAACAATGACAGGTAGACACGTACACTATATGTACTACAGATTGTGTCAGTACACAAAATACAATTTCAGTATAGTCAAGTAGTTTAGTGCGGCAATTATTATGTTTCTCTAATGAACTATGTAAGGTATTTAATAAATAAGTACGTGTTAATACACACAATTAAACAAGTATTATAGTGAAGATATTTGACTGAGTCTCTCTTTACATGTACAATGAAACGAAGGATGGTCTTTCTTTACATTGGTATTTGAGAAGTTTTATTATAGATTTAGAGATGTGCATATTCTTACGAAGGCTTGTGCATGTAAAATAACTATCGGCAGCCGTGATCATGGTGAGAACCGCACGCTACTAAACTACGGCGTGGTCAATTCGAAATGTTTGAGGAGTAATTTGTTTGTCAGAAAAATCATTGAATTTATACTTTAAATACCCACAGCATGAATACGTCCGTTTCGAAACAGGAAGTATTCAAATAGTAAAGACCAACAGGTAAGTTAAGGTACATACATTTTAGTTGTGGCCGAGCCAAAAGAAAAGTAATAATTTTTGAAAGGTCAATAAACGAGCCAAGTTTATAGATGAAAAGCGAGCCAAGTTCCTAGTTGATTCAGATATGATTCAAAGTAAATTCAAAAAGAGCACAGAATTGCAGCTACTACTTGCCAAATACCCATTTTTTTTAATAATCTTGATTATTTTTTATTATAACATACATACTTTACCTGGATCATTCTTGTAATAACTTAATGTTTGTATTTTTCACTCTTAAATTCTATTACTGTTATTGTATCTTCTATACAAAGCTCTACTCTAGCGATAATGCTGCCTTTTGTTTACTACTTTGGTATTTTAATAAAACTTCGCATATATTTGGATTTAGTATCCAAATAAAGAGTATTAATAATAATACTTACCTGAAAATTGTTAGTTCTTTACATAAGCTTTTTTATTGCACATAAATATTATCAATCTTACTATTTAGTAATTTTACCAATTTTAGTAATTTTATCAATTATCTTACTATTTAGTTTAAAATGAAAATGTATCACAAAACCAAATAAGTTTTTTTTACTGTAGATGTTTTCCACTCATGAAGCTGTATGAATAATTTGCTAGACATTGTAAGTGTACTTTACTATAGTAAAATTTAAAACAAACTTTGCCTTTCATCATTGTATCCCGGTAAATCGAGTTGGAACATAGAATTCGATGCGGGAGGCAGACACCCGCCTGCTCTATTTGCACACGTTTGAATGTCATTGTCAGAGTGCTAATTGCCTACGACTGCACTCCCTATGTCGTAGCCTGCATTTGCATGAATTAAAATATTTGCTTCATTTCAGAAACACGTAAAATTGGAAGATATTTAGGTTATCACAGCCAATTTTCATTTTTACTTCCAGCTCTTTTAAGACCAAAAAAATAGCGAAGCAAGCGATCTTTCTACAAGAGATTTTGAACAAAGGTTTTTATGTGAGCGCAGGAAGTAGAAAATTCTTAAGACACTTGAACGTTATCGCAAAATGCATATGGTGAATCACAATAGAGTATGTGCGTGGTATTTTAAGTCTGTTAATTTTGTTCACAGGCAGCGAAAATGATCGTGAAAAGGGAAGGTTGGCGGCTCGGACGGGAGAGGGCGCCCTCGTCGCTGCCGCAGCTTCGAATTAATTTTTCCAGGCAGTTGAGTTCGAATGTGCTTCCGGCTTGAGTTGCCTCAACTCGAAAGCAAACTTTTCGTGTTTACATTACTTTAAATTCTTTTAACTCTTAGCTTTGCTCGCAATACTTCGCATAGTATCATTTGCAGTCTTTATTTATTTCTACTTTTAAGAGAAATGTTTTTGCTCTTTCACTTGAAGAAAATTACACTTCAAACACTTGTTAAAATTCCCCTGCGTATTTTCCTGTAACTTGTTAGAGGCTCACAAGATGGCGTACTAAAAGTTCTTAATGTATGTTATTTCACTTTATATTTTAGAGGCTGAATAGTGGCATCCAGGGGATGGATGATTGTAGTAAAAGCTTTGTAGCAAACCGATTAAAATTCCTTTATGGTATATGGTGAATGTCATATAAAGATGAAAACCATATCCGTTTTAATATCAGCCGACAAAATTGCCTTCAACACAGGAAAACGTTATGGCAAATATGATTTGGCGACGTGCTCTATCAAAGGCTAATTGCTCAATAGTATGAATGAAACTAGCGCCCCTGGCATCCTTTTCTGTTGCTATCCAGAAATTAACCAATGTGTACGCTGGCAACCACACGACATTTAAGTAGATCTTTCAGGCAAAGGGAACGTACGTTTGGCACCAAATCATGTTATTTCGATTGGTATTTCAGTATGAAATTTCAAATGAA
The DNA here is from genome assembly GCA_018251015.1 of Phocides pigmalion okeechobee. NCBI lineage: Eukaryota > Metazoa > Arthropoda > Insecta > Lepidoptera > Hesperiidae > Phocides > Phocides pigmalion. Next base: position 8,643 of record DWON01003931.1, on the reverse strand, counting down.
CACGGCCCGTAGTTTATATTTCAAAGCGCACGGACGTAATTAATGTGTCAGTTGTGATTACTTACAAAATGACAAATTTTGGTGAATATGACTGTAACTGGTTAGAAAGAGTATTTTCCCAGAAAGAAAGGATGCTTAGAATTATGCTACATTTAGGCAAGGTTTTTATAATTTGTCCGAAAACAATGCACATGAATAATATCCGAAACACAATTATGAATATTTTCAAATAAAAGTTATTGGTCTGGTGAAGCGGCAGATCGTTACATTTTATCTTATTATAGTTGGACACGATCGCTAAGCATAAGAAAGGCAAAGCCGTGTTACAGAAGGTAATATAATTGATAATATTATAATCATCTTTTCCATTATTATCTTCATTCAAGTGACAAATTTTAACATTTTCCCTCTGGCTTACAAAACTGCTTTGTAACGCGCGGAGCAACGCGCTTTCGGCTCATACGCACCTGTGTTGTACGGACAATCTGTATGGATTACGGGAGAACAAAAGTGCTGTGTATTCGTTAGTGCTACAAGTTTGGAGTCGGAAATTACGTGTGTATTGTAGATGATACACAGATCCTAAAAATAAAATATTTCAGTGAATTGTCATAAGTCATAAGCTTCAGCTTAGTGCCGCCTCCCGCAACGCTGACCCGATCATATATATGAGCATTGCAGTCAAATTGTTAAGGTCATGCGTACTACCTGATTATCATTAAAAGCATTACAGACAGTTTTTCCGTTATGACTTGTTATTATGGACACATTTTATCATTACGTTCTACTACTATATAATGTTTACTTACAAATATTATTTTCTTGTAATAATAAAAATAAATAATACTCTGTCTGATAATGTTAACATTCTTAAACCTTTTGCTGAAGTAGTAAAATAGATAATTTTATTGTCGAGATCCTAACTCAAATAAATTCTAGTATCGATTGGGATATAATCCGACCATATCTAATACTTGCTTCTTGATATATTTAGAGCAATTTTTAAATATATAATTCACTTAAATTAGAATATCTACTTATTTTAAACGGTTATTGTGCCGCTCTACCATTTTTATGAAGTCTCAAACTACATATTATTTACAAATAATGATTATAATCTTTATTAGAACCATTAAGTTAATTTACCGACAAAGCTTTGACTAAATATACACGTAGATAATAAGCCCCGCTTAAACTAATATATAGCTCCGAGCACTCCCCATGATTAGGAGTGAAGGATCTATTTATCAAAGCGCTTTGTCAAACCAATTATTGTGATTTACAGTAACAGGGTAACCTGCTATAATAATCTTGTTTCTTGTAAGATAATACATTTCTGCACAAGGATTTGTCTTACAGGTAATAAGGCAGCGTGTTGAATATACTTTTTTAGAACTTGTTTTACCTTTAGTACAATGGGTAATGTTGAAGCGATGTCTATTTATCTTCTCGTTTTTATTTAAATCAGTAAGATGAAGTACCTTAACTCTAAATCAGACTTAACATAAATACTATGAATATAATTATTATGAGTATATTTTGTATTTGAAAAATAAATAAATATATAAATCCCATACATAAAAACTATAAATAGGCAAGCAGTTTGGGACTTATTAACATAATTACCATGAAATAAAATATAACTACTCTGAATGCGTGCACTTGACAGTCAAAACGCTGCAAACATTATCGTTCTAAAGTGAATGTGTCAACGTGCAATTTCACTTTCCAATTTGCAAGGTAGCAAGGCTTTGTCTGCTCGCCCTCTGATTTTACGCCTTTCAATTAACCAGTAATCATACACGCCCCGGAACCCTTTCATTAACACTGGTAATGAGTTTTCACCCTTCGTCGAATAGTGGACATCGGAGCTTTCGCAGACTACTCCCACACCTTATTTTGTCTTTTTCCCTCCACCCAGACAGATCGGCAAAAAACGGTTTATTGAGTAAAGATTGCTTAATTGAGCCAGTACGGATTGCAGATTTCCTTTTTTAAATCTTTATTAACGGACTGTATTCATCTGCGACTCTGTCCGCGTCCAAGTTTATAGGAAAAATGATTTATCCTATGAAATATCAACTTAAACTAGTCGATATATAATTATGGTCTATAAATAAGTATCTATCATTAACTTTATTTTATTGCCATGAACGAGTGCATTAAAGAATACATATTTTCTTGAACATAAATATTTTTATTCGGAACAAAAAATTGATGAAATTTCAATGTAAGTTTATTTACAGCAGTAATAAGACAATGGTAACAAGACGTCTAAGTCTCAAGATAATGATTGATAATCTTTTCTTGTTATGAATTTTTTGAAGCACCTTCATTAGTAGTAATGGTGGTTAAAGCTGTGGATATATGAATTACAATTAATAATGGTGTATATCGTTAAATAATATATTTACCTACCTAGGCTTCTAGCCATTAAAGTTTCACATAATAATTATCTTAGGACATATTTATAGGTTAAATATTATATCGCTGAGATTTTTTCCAAAGATCTCTGAGAAGTTGTCGTAATTTTATTAACGTAATTTTTGCGTGAATATGTTAGTGCGTGTGTGACACGAGAAAAGTATCGTTTTAACACTTTCCCTGCGGCTACAACACTGCTGAGTAATTCTGGTAGCGACGCGCTTGCGGCTCCTACACACCTGTTGTAGAGACAAATTTTGTATGGATTACGGGCGAACAAAAGTGCTGTTTTTACGTCGGCACTACAAGAATGGGGGCGGACTAACGTCTGTGTATTCGTAGGTGATACACAAATGCTAAAAATACAATATTTCAGCAATTTGTCGGCGTATCTTCAGTCTAATCAAAAAACTCCAGTTTAGGGCCGCCTCCCGCAATACTGACCCGATCATATATATCGACGCCGTAGTCAAAGTGTTAAAAAAATACATTTTATAAACCTAAAAACCAAACCATAAGATTTTATAAACGGAAACGAGGGTTCGCAGAAAAAGTTATTACAGATATATCAAAATGTGATTTTAAAGAGTAGCGACGCGTCAATTTGGTAACTATAGGGTGAAAACTAACTTCTCTCTGTCATACTTATTGAAGGGCAGTATCCTTGAATGGTGTCCTTTCAGTAAAATTAAAAATAGACTCATATAAAGGTACATTTACAAAAAAAAAGGTTTTTAAATATGACCTGAATTATGAAAACACTAATATTAGCTATTTTTGGAATTATTAATGAGTTAAAATAATTGATAAAAAAGTAATACCAACTTTCTAGTTTATATGGTAATTCAATATTTTGTCCTGAAATGTATATGTAATATAGGAACATACTTCTTATTCGAATTCGATGTCTATAAAAATACTTCAAGTTACCGTATAGGAGTTAGCATACCTACATTTTAATGACATATACTATTAACATATGCTAATGTATATTTTATAGAAGTAAATATACATGTATATATGTATTAGCATCAAATGTATTAGACACGCACGCCTCACACAGAGGAGCGTCATTAATATTGGAGCTATAGACTCCTGTTAGGCGATTAATAATCTTGGAAGTGCTACAGCTTTGATTGATAGGTACTCTCGAGCGTAACGTAGGAACACATACGAGTCTCAAAAGTACCGAAGTGTTCAGTTAATACTCGTATATTATATGATCTGGTGTATCATCTTCAATGTATAATTGTCCACTGCTGGGCTCGTGTTTTCTCTCAGAATGAATAGGGTTAGCCGATAGCACTACAAGCTAGCTAAATAAATATTTGCAGGTTTCTCACACCTTTGATAACGTTACGATTTTGTACGTTGAACGTTACAAATTCGTATGGATTACGAGCGAACAAAAGTGCTGTTTTTACGTCGGCGCTACAAGACTGGCGGTGGATATTACGTCTGTGTATTCGTAGATGATACACAGATGCTAAAAAATACAATTTGTCGGCATATCTTCAGTCTAATGAAAAAGCTCCAGTTTAGGGCCGCCTCCCGCAACACTGACCCGATCATACATATATGTATATCCGCACCGCAGTCAGTGTTAAATTAATTAAACGCATATGAGGATTTTGACAAAATAATAAACAATTGAAAATAATTATCGTTTATTATGAACAATGTTCTCATTGAAATTGAAATAAACCGCGCACGATTACAAAATAATGATGTACAAATTGTCACGCTCACAGTTTCCACAGTGTAAATTGACAGACTTCGTTTTTTAAATAGGCCTTTAATACATTTTAGAAATTATTACTTACACTTAATTATTATTATTATATATTGCATACAATTTTCGGACTGGAGTCGTCTAGAATAATGAAACTTTTAATATTATACAAAATGTCAAAGGTATAGTTGCTTTTCATAATTTACATATACAAATGGTAATTTACAAATACTAATGGTAGGTTTACAAAAACTTAAGCCGAATATCTGCCGTGTATATTACGACTAAACTACATAACAACTGTACACGTTTACAATACTTAGCTTTATAGTGGGTATAAAGATGCATAATGTGTACATTACTTAATACCCGTGAATAATAAATAATATCATATGAGTGCCATTAAAGTTTAAGCGATTCTATTGACTGTTCAACGTTGTTAATGCCAAACATCAATTAATTAAAACGTAGGATGTCGGAAAAGTAGGCTTTATTAAGTGCGTTATACCTAAACATTCTGCTTATGATCTTTTGCTTTCAGTACATACTGACCTGTGGTCAATATTTAGTTGTAAAACAGCGTGTTATGTATAGTAAACAGACTAAATATTTCAATAAAACCTTCAGAAAAATATAAACGGTGCAGTACATTTAGATAGATTTTAAAACTATGTATTATTTATAATACATCATCCTTTATTTAATTTCGCCTTGAAACCTTTTATGAACTTTTATCAAGTTTGGATAATTTTAATTAAACCTGATTGATATCCTGATTCCTTCCGTATTCTTTTTCTGAAGATTATTTGAAGTTTGACAAGATGGCGTCCGATATGGCGCTCAATTTTTTCTATGCGTAAGAAAAGAGGTATTTTTCTGAATAGAAACTATTAAAAAAATATATAACAAGAATTCTTATGTAGTTGTGAAATGTTGTCTGCTTACTATTAAATGTTCGTGGACTTTACGAATGCTATTTATGGCATAATTAACTAATAATATGTAATAATTACAACATATTAATAGTTAATTATGCCCTTTCATATAGATAAGTATAAAAAGAAATGTAAATCTGTTATTCTGCAGAATTAAATAATTCCTAAATGGGAAGAATCATACTAACGTAATAGGTAGCATATCCAGCGCCCATAACGTTTGTATTTTTTGCGAAAATCGTAATCATTTTTGATAATGGGCTTTTGTAGCCACACCGTTGACCACATTTACTTTTAGAGTTTTATGTAGCCTACACAAAGGGATACATGAAAGCATCAAATCATAAATAGAATTACGCACATTTAAAAATATTACATATCAAGACTTATAGTCTTATAAGTCTTTCAAATTTGAGGAAAAAAATATCTCAAATTTGATGGTAAACTAATTTAATTAACGCCTCAGTTTTGTAGAAACAGAAGAGCTTTCTGTAGCATAAAATCTTAGTACCTACTTGGCACGTTAATATTGCTAAAGTTTGAGATAGTTCTTTTAAATAAATTTTCCTTTTACTATTTCTCGGTAACATCAAGCTTGAACCGTCTCTATTTTATATTTTTTTAAAAAAACGATATAACTATTTATCAAAAATGGACGGGTAAAATAAAATACATTTCTTAGCCATAATGCAATTTGTAGGTAAGTATTTAGTTCTCTTTGGCACAATATGTCAATAAATGAGTATTAGATTCCCGGGTTTAACTTACATGAGACTACTTGTTATTAGGTCGTATAATTCAATATTTACACACATAAATACAAAAATCTTTTTTATTTATCATACTTTATCATAAACACCCGGAATTTGGCTATGATGGTTGTTTACTTTTAAAAGTGTCGATAAAAATATATCTTCAAATATCCATTAAATATGAAGGAATATAATTAAATGCCTCTTTGTTAGTAATAATACTCATTACAAACCCATTACTGTTCCATTGCTGGGTACGGGTCTCCTCTCAGAATAAGAGATTAGGCCACATTCCACCTCGCTGAGCCTAAGAGCGGATTAGTAGACTTTACACGCACTTGAGAATATTACGGAGAACTCTCAGGAACGTTGGTACTCGTAATTTTCCTTCCGATGTATTCATTCGTCGTTAAAAGTGCCTAGAATTCGAACCCTCAGGACTTCCATTGGTTGGCTAAACTAAACTACTACTCGCTGTTTGGAACAATATTTTCTAATCATATATTCATTGTATAATATAGTATATTGGCAGTGAGAATGTTCGGATCCGAAAATTATTCGATTCATTTATGACGCATATACTAATTGATGTATATAAGGAAATCATTACTATTTTTAGGAAACATGTCATTGTTTAGTTAGAAAACTTTTAATTTGAGATTGATCGTAATAAGAGAAATATTATATTAAAATAATAACCATATGCAATATTATATTATATTGCAAATATTAACATAATAATTAAATATTGTTCAATAAAGCATGTTTCTTTATTTTAAAATTACTAATTTTACAACTCGGTACTCATCTCAGCAGCCCTGGAAGATTTACTGACGGTTGCAGATAACGACAATGTAGAGTTCGCCGTGCTAGATGTTTCGTGCGTTGAGTTCAGTTGCTCTGCAGCCTGTATAAAATTGAAAGAATATATAAAGTAGACTGTAATTTATAATACCATAAATTATTTGTTTAGCTGGAACACAAAAATTAGCGACAAACAAGTGCTAGATTACGCACACAACATAAAATGTTTAATCACAAAATTATAAATTACATATTTACAAAATAATAAATAAATATAACCGATACGTGTTAGTCAATCCGTGTTAGTCTACAACTAATTAAACACTAACCTCAATCACCAAACCGCATGCAAACACATACAAGTACATACATATAAAACATATCACAGAGAGCCTCCGAACCGGGAGGGGACAAACGAGCGTGCAGCTAACATTCCACTACGACGGACACGGTGAATCCTGGGCAAGCCTTACTTACTGCGTGCTTTCTATGAGAGGTTTTAGGATAATGTCGAGTGTGTTGTCGTGTCGGAGATGCGCGTGGTGCGCGTGGGCGTGGGCGAGCGCGTGGTGCGCGAGCCGCGCGTGCGTGCGCGCCACGTTCGCGTTGCAGTCGCGCGACTCCCGCGACGGGCGCGCGTAGCGCCGCGCCAGCGACCCGCTCTCGCCGACCATTATGTTGTTGTTGCTAGCATGTCTCTGCGTCCCAATCACACACGCGCGTCAAACTACCGGTGCACACCGTACTCTTTACATAAATACAATGACGACCGAGATACAAATTATATATGCTATGTATAGAAGAGGTGAGGTTTATCAAAATAATCAAGATATGAGCTCACCAAAGCGATGATTTATGTACCTTGAAAAATAATTCAATATTTAAATTTATTTTACTTTACTTTTGTCTTACAATACAGGAAATAATAGGTTTCTGCAATAAATATTTCTTATCATTTTGAAAAACCTTGTTAAATAAGATGATGTAAACAGAATTCCCAGTTTGTGTTGCAATACAATGTACATACTACATCGGTGAGGTTCCATATAAATGCAATTAACCAGACATATTTTATTGTCTAAATAAAACCATTTCATAAAGTAAAATGTCTACTATAGCACCTTAAACATCGCAAATAAAGCCCCTAGAAGCATTTGAAGTAACGGAAATAAAATACATAAAGAAATAATCATGACTACATCTAAAATTGTCAGTGTATTAGACTACCCTACGAAGGTACTTCAATATGATTATTATATTATGTAAATAAATTAATATGTAAATGACTTAAGTACATTAAAATTATCATTTTTGTGATGAAAATGTCGATAATGGATTTTAGAGAGCAGGTAAAATGAAATTTGTATTTGATGAATAACGTTATTGAGCAGCCTGTACACGTTAACTTTGAGCGACCCAGAAACAGGAGCTGCGGATTAGTCCGACGGCCCTCGCGAGCCAATTTAATCCCCAGATTATCATTTTACTTCTTAACAAATACTTTCTCGTATTTCGTAATTTATTTCAAAGACGTAACAAATATCTATACATTTCTGAAAGCAAATGATCGAAACTTGAAACTTTTTCCTTGAATTATAAGTGTCAGTCTTTGTTTGTAATGTTTACTTTACGTAAAAACACTCAGATGGGAAGATTTGGTACTTTAAAGACATGTAAATATTTATAAAAAGTATTGGATAACATGAAGGGATATTATAAAGGCATACCTATTCTATCTATACTGGAATGTATAGATTTGATTTAATAAAAATAAATATTTTTAAAATTCATTGAGATCGAAAACGTCGAGGGCTATCGGATCGCGGAAGTATGTTAGAAAGCGAAGCGCCCACTCACGAAGAGAGAAAAGCCATCGGCCGGATGGGGGTAGCAGCGGGGCGGGTCGCGCGGGCGGCGCGAGGTGGCGCTGTCGCTCGCCACCGACAGCAACGAGCGCTGGGAGCCCGACGTGGGCGCGCGCGCGCGGCCCGGCGCC
>DWON01003930.1:0-17113 GCA_018251015.1 Phocides pigmalion okeechobee | reverse complement strand
CAGGAGTAATGAACAAATCTTTCATATAATTAAAATTAAGATACACTTAATGATTGTCTTTCGATGTAATGTGAAAGTATAATGAACCAAAAAATGTTTGCAACCCTAATAATATGTTAATGTATATAATCTTTTGTTACGAGACAAGAGAGGGCGCTACATATATGGCTGCTCGATAGGAATGTGTACTGCAGAAGATTTTTGCCAAAATAGGAAGCTATATCAGTACAATACAAAGAGTGCATGTTGAGTATTCATCTGGCTTTTATGTCCCACAGCTGGGATCTGTCTATGCTCGTCTTGAGCAAATTCTACTATACTGCTGCGATGCACGTTGATGAAGATAGGTTAATGGCACAATCTAACCATTGGTTTCTTTTTTAGGTGAGAAGAGTAGCAAACTAGCATACAAACCACCTGATGTTAAATAGTCGCAGCCCATAGACATCCACGTATAACCAAAAACACGACTTAAATCCTATCCGAAATACAAGCAGTGCTTTACGGCGGATTATGAGGGAGGCGGTGGCACTTCCCCGGCCGAACCGTAGTTCTCCCACCTTTGAAACTTCCGGTTGTTTACAAACCGCTCCTAGGGTTTACAATTAATGGGCCTGAAATCTTTAACGGTCGCCATAAGTCGATCATTAACGAGACTGAGTCTGTGTTCATCACAGGGGGAAGCGTGCATTATATTTTGCTCCAACGATCACCCATCCTCGTCTTTGTTTCTGAAATTTATCAATCGTGCACAATCTCTACGCACAAGGGCTATGCGTAAGAGTAAGCAGATGTAATATTATATTACGTAATAGTTAAAATAGCTAACTATACAAGCTCGTGCGCGTGATTACTAGATACGTGGATTCTAAAAATAATACGTAGTTTGTAAAATATATATACAGCCTATGTGTTAATTTAAGAAATTATATATATTCAACGATTCATTAAAATCTCTTACAACGTTATGAAATTAAAACCTAACAAACATAAAAAGTATCACATTAATATTAGGCAATTTGCCAATCACCAATAAGCAAGCAGTCATACCTTAGTTAAGTCTCTTTAGCCTCGATAAGATTCTTGACCTGTCACACGGGGGTCTGAGTTCGAATCCTTGGTGTGCGTCTAATGTTTCGAAGGTATGTCTGTATTAGAAGATGTTTGTATTTAGCGGTGAAAAGAAAACATGAGGGAACCGGCGTGTATGAGAGTTGTCCATAATGTCTTCAAAAGTATATGAAGTCTATCAATCGTATTCGGGTATTCGAGTAACATGGTGAACAGGACCGTGGGCAGACCGCATTTTAAGGGAACAACGATGCCCAGCTGTGGGAGAACGTTGATGATGATGGATTTTATTAATTCCAGAGTAAATAAAAAAAACCACGCGGTCTATTATACACATGGAATCTTTGAGCAAGTTGTATAATGTACATATATATAATAGTATATGTAATAATTTACGCTCGTTATCTAAAACAAAATTGATTGGAACTCATGATTCATAATTGTACCTACCAGATAAAATGTTTCGACCAAAATAAAGACGCTAAACTCGCACTTGACCGGTTTTATTGCGATGTGAATGAACTTGGCAGAATCAATATTTTTGGAAGCCATTCGAACATATTAAAAAAATGTATGTGAAAAAAAATGTTCTTTCACGCCGTATCGTTTTACAGAAAAAAATATTTCAAATGATATCGTTTTATGTTCCACATTTAAGTGGCACATAAAACGTGATAATATCTATTACATTAAGCTATTTCTACGATGTAAATTTTACATCAAAATAATATCGTCATCATTAAAATAAAATCTACAAGCATTAGATACAGATAATATATATATTATACAATAATTGGTTATCAAATGAAATATTTTATTTTACTATTTTTTACGTGAGAAGAGTAGCTAACGAGCATGCAAACCATCTGATGTTAAGTAGTCGCAGCCCATAGACATCCACATACAACCATAAACACGACCGAAATCCTACGTAGATACGTTGCTACTCCTTAGGACTAAGATGCTTGCCTCGCTTCAGAGTGTAGCCGAGAACCGCACCTCTCCAGCCGAAACACAAGTAATACTTTATGACGGATTATGAGGGCGGCGGTGGTATCTCTCCAGTCAAGCTATAGTTCTCCCACATTTCAAAACATATAATAAAACGTAGAATTACGATTTTGAAAACAAACAAGTTTGAATACCACCAATGCGATGTAATAATGTTGTTATATCACTGTTTTGTTACTGACACAGTGGGGATATTAAAGGAAGAAGGGAATGCCGAGGCATATAAAGGGGCCCATAACGAAATTAACACTTTCCCTGCGGCTACTGCTGTGTAATACGCGACGCAGCGCGCTTGCGGCTTGTACACACATGTGTTGTACGGACAAATCAATATGGATTTCAGGCGAACAAAAGTTCTGTGTTTACGTTGGCGCTACAAGGCTGAGGTCGACATTACGTGTCTGTATTTGTAGATGATATACAGATGCTAAAAAATGCAATATTTCCGTAAATTGTAGGCGTATCTTCAGTCTAGTCAAATAAGCTCCAGTTTAGTACCACCTCCCGCGATCTAATATAGGACCGCCGCAGTCAAAGTGTTAAGTTTCCAAGTAATGAAATAACGTGTGAAAGTGTGTCGCCGCAGACCTAGACCCCTTATGAAACAGGTAACACATAAATACTGCAGTCGACAGCGGCGTGACGTTGATAGAAATATATGTATATCAGCTGCGGGCACGATGTCGATATACGGAAATTTATGGAATTCGATCTTTCGTATGGGAAATAATGAAACCCCATTTATCACGTTTAATTGTTTTAAGATACATTAAATCACAAGGGATCCTTGACTGAAGTATTTCTTTTATGTCGATGTTAAATGATTTCTTCAGCCCATTGGACATCTATGTATGTATGTTCAACTGACGTCGTGTAGGTGCTACTCCTGAGGACTGTGATGGTCGCCTCGCTTGTCAGTGTAGCCGGCAACCGCACTTCTCCAACCGAAACACAAGAAATGCTTTACGGCGTATTGTGAGGTCAGCGGTTGTACTTGTTCGAACTGTAATTCTACCATCTTTAAAGGAGCACTGTGTTTCAACGAAGATTTTGCATTGTAACTTTAATATTAATTTAGTATATGCAGACCTTTTTTATCACTTCTATTATAAGGTCACGCTAATTCTCGAAAGCTATTATAGGTCCATAATTTTATGTACGGACTCCCCACACCTCCTGCCAATGTATTTTAAGGGAAAAATAGAGCTAAAATATTTTTTATTGTTCTTTTATCCTTCTTTTTTTAGAGTTGTCTTTTTATGACTTGCATTTTTTTTACTTTTTATAGCAACTTTTCTATTGTTTCGAAATTTCCTTTAGGGGCACTTTTTTTGTAAGGGCACGTGGGGGTGCCACGTGCCTTGAGTGTATGTTTTAACTTAAAAGGACATGAGGTATCAGATATATTTTTTTTAATTTTGAAACGTACCAGCGACATTTGTTATTAAATTTCCATATATCGACGGTTCCCCCGCAGTGACTATAAATCCCGAGGCCGCGGCGCGGCTGCCCGCAGTCAAGTGCGTATGTTTTGATTTACATAGTTTAGTTTTGTATTCAGCTTTATACAGTTGCATATTTATCCACTTGCACGTTGATTTTCTTTTTTTAGCTTATCAGACTATTGATAAATATATTTTAACTAATGAAAACGACTTCAAAATAGCATCTCTTGTTTTACCGCTCTTTGAGGTGCTAATTTCATTTAATTGTATTTTTTATTAAAATCAACATTATCATCATAGATATTTTACTCAATTGTAATTTAAACTTAATTCCAATAAAAACTTTCATCATCATTTTTTCCCCTCGCAGCGATAATATTTTCTTCTCAAATTACTATGGGACCATTTAACGCTGCGTCAAAGAAGATAATAAATACGTCCTTAATTATTTAATTTACTGCTGGAGCAAGCCGTAAACAATAATGTACACATCTGAACGTTTTCTATTACTGAACGGTTAGTGCGTCAGTTCGTCTAGCTCTCCCGTAATAAATCGCTTTTCCGGGTTCGCGCTGCGCCTACGCAGGGAAAGCTTAGTCGTTCGCGGGACGTTGTGGGATTCGGACGTGTTTTCTGTTAATTGACCAAAATGTATCGCCGTCGTTACCGTACAACTCTCGGCTTGGGGCTGGGCTCGTCCTTTTCATCCACTTTCTCCACCACCTTGTCGTTCAGTTCTACTCGGACGAGTACCACTGACTCTGTGAGGTCTGATGCGCGTGCGACCGCCGCTAAGCTCAAGTCGAAGTACGAAAACGCCGGCACAGCACAAGGTCTGTCTGTGTGTTTGTGTTGTTGTTTGTGACCCACTGACTTTAGTTTGTAGTTTTAGTTGATGTTTCATTCATTATTTGTTATTTTTTTGTTAAATAAGTAATAATATAAACATATTTTTATAATGTACGGCATTAACATCGCAACTCTACTAATTGTTATGTAGTATCGTAGTTACGCTTTCATTTCAATTTTGTATTATTATTTTCCTGACTATGATTTCTGTAAGAAAAAACAAGTTTATAAAAGTACTATGTATTATTGTTTCAATTAAAGTATTTAAAATATTTTAACATTTTTTTATATGTGATATCAAATTAATAATATTTAAGACTTTCCAATTTTATGTTAATACGCAGTTTTGATATTGTTTTTACTGATTTTATCATTTGCTTGATTAACCTGATAGACATTAATTTGATAAATTAATTTGATACCATTTTTCAGTAACAATAATAAAATATATATTTTACTGAATAGTAATATTCGTTAATTAAACGTCGATATGTTTAGCCGACGTGTAAATACAGTATATCTGTAATACTAATTGCTTTTTGATAGCATAAGTGAATACCTATACTTTTACTTGATAAATAAAACAACATTACAACTACTCTATCCATACAAAAAAAAAAAAAAATAATAATAACCTGTGGCGTAGTGATTAATATAAAAACCAATTATTGGGGACGCAATAGTACTCAAAACAATAGTTGTTACAATATTTATCTATTTATTTGTTTTGCAATTCAATTTCAAATGGGTTAAAAATAAAAAAGTTATTTCAATTTAAAAGTTACGATATATGAGAGCCGTTGCTGTTAGAAAGACCCGAAATTTTAAGCCTACGTGTACAAAGTAGCAGGCAGCAGCGGCGTTCATATATGTATAAGATCAGGTCAGCGTTGCGGGAGCTTAACTAAACTGCAGCTTATTTCTCTACACTGAAGATGCGCTGACAATTCACTGAAATTTTATATTTTGTAGCATCTGTGTATCATCTACGAATAAAGACGTAATGTCCGCCCCAATCTCGTGGCGCCGACGTAAACACAGCACTTTTATCCGCCCGAAATCCATACAGATCTGTACGTACAACACAAGTGTGTACAAGCTGTAAGTGCGTTGCACCGCGCAATACACAGTAGTGTTGTACACCGCAGGGAAAGTGTTAAGTTAAAAATATCTTTAATGTTAGATGTTTGTGTAGCGGCGACAAATTAGTTAAGTAATGCCGAGCTCCTAAAAGAAAAATATACCCAAAAGTTTCCAAGCTCATTGTTAATACAATTTGGTCCGCGCGTATTTTATAGGTCACTTTGTTATCCGCATTACTTTACGAGAATACGATATAGGTCTTTGGTAATTCGAATAATTGCTTTTGGTTCTTCGGCAGTAATTTTGGGAAGTTTAATTTACAATAACGATTTTCTTTTTTATATATTAATCTAATCTAAGGATAAGCAGCAATCGTGCCGGCCATCTAATGTTAAATAGTCTCAGCAGCCCGTGGGCGTCTTTGTTCAAACTCAAACAAGTCTAACGTCGCCGTCGCTGCCTTATGTGTAGTCCGCAACTGCTCCTCTCCAACTGAAACCCAAGAACTGCTTGAGGGCGGATTACGAGGGCAACAGTGGTACCTCCCCGGTCAAATTATTGTTCCACAATCTTACAGCCCTTCCGAAAGGACTTCAGATCTGTTTGAAGTCAATGTTGATATGTATAGTGAAGTCACTACTGAATGTGAGATGACTTGCAAGCTCGTTTGTTACTCTTCTCATAAAAAACGAATAAATGAGTAAATATAGCATTTTGGAGGTAAACGACATTGTTTACTCGCGGCGCCCACGCGATCATAAGGTCAATGTAGTTTTAACACAATTTTGAGAATGATTCGGACCATTTCGATTGGCTATTGACCGGACGGTCGGCTAAAAGTATTTTAAAATCTGAATACGGGATTCGGTTCCACAATATTTTATCTTTATTAAGTATAAACAGTGATATTATTTTAAAATACTGTATCGCACATATGTATAATGATACATTTAGTGTTTATACTGCGTGGCTACTTGAAAATGTGTAATTTATATATCGATAGGAAAATCTTACAGCGCTAGTCTTCATAATGAGACAAGACATTCAATATTGTTGTCGAAATAAATTCATACTTTTACTTTAGTAATTTTATTAATATTTGATTCTCGCTTTTGTGAACTTTACAAAATATAAATTTACCACTGTATTGCTTCGTGAAAGATATTTAGTAAACATTAGGGTGTACCCAATTATATACGTACTTCTGGTTTTGAGGGTAAGAACCTTTATTTATGAGTAATTTAATTAATTCGGGATTTTGACCGAGAAATAAAAGAAAACACGTAGTGCCGATTTGAAGGCTACTTGATTAATACTAATTATATACTCATGGTGGGCTCATCCGGTGGGCATATGCCGCTGAGCCAACAGTTTATATGGGATGGGTAAATACTATATATATCATGAACTTAATCTGGATGGGTTAATACAATTATATTTCATAACTTAACCTAAAGCGGAAGAAGTATCCATAACACTTTATGATTGTTAGTTTCAATGTCAAAAATGCGCATGTGAGTTTGCGGACCTGACACAGGCAGGCACCCTAATTTGGTTCCTAATTTATATAAAAACTGTCACACCTTTTTAACCGACGTCAACCGATGAAGGTTGTCAATACGGTTTTTTTGTTTTTGTTGACGCATTAGAGCGTACTCTATTGACTGGTTTGACACAAAAATAGAAGGTTATATTTCCCGTTTGGTCCCTTTTCAATTTGAAGAGACAAAAGTGGAAAAATATGGGATGAAATTTGAATTGAATCATGTATCTATGAATATTTAAGAGTGTAAATAAAAATAAATTTAATGAAAGTAGCATCTCTAAGGGTAGACAACAGGAAATGCAATTTCTTCAAAGCCGTTTGTCACTTTAATTTAACACTTTCCCTGCGGCGTAAGACACTGCTCTGTATTGCGCGGCGCAACGTGCTTGCAGCTTGTACGCACCTGTTTTTTACGTTCAAATATGTATGGATTACGAACGGACAAAAGTGTTGTGTTTACGTCAGCTCTACAAGACTGGAGGTCGAAATTATGTCTGTGTATTTGTAGATGATACACAGATGTTAAAAAATTCTATATTTCAGCGCATTTTCATTCTAGATAAATAAGCTCCAATTTAGTCCGCCTCTCGCAACGCTGACCATATATAATGTGTGAGCGCCGCAGTCGAAGTTTTTTTTTTGGTCAACTAATATCAAAGACGCGCATGGCTGAATGGTTACGTTAATCAGATTATGGTGTAGAGGGTTGTGGGGTCGTTACCCAACCAGGTAAACATTGAATTTCGTTTTCTTTTTGCAATCTGGGTTTTTGTGAAGTCTTGTTGTGAGTGTCGTGTCATTGGCACCCATTAGCGAAAAATACTACGTAGTGTGTGGCTGCCTGCGTTCTTACCTGCCTGCGGCGGACCCAAAAAGGAGCGTTGTTTTTAAGCTGTGTGTATATATTTATATATGTATATATGTGTGCTTTCGTCTTTTTCGAAATTTTATTACATATGCAGGTTAGTTAGGCACGGATGGACAGATTTTAATATGTTATAAGTAGCTACTTACGACTGGACTGGACACGTACCAACGTGTCACTTAATAAATCATAATTTGCAAATTATAGATGCCATATTGTAAGTACCGTTATTTTCTTTTTTAGAACCATGGATTAGGGGATCAACGTAAAGTGTTTTTATAAGCAATTACAAAAATATTTACAACTCACATATGTAAAAGTTATATAATTGAAAATCATACTTTTAACAGAACTATTGCCGTAAGAATTATTTCCGTAAAAAGTTATTGTAGTGAAATTTGGCTATGTATTTTTCGTCTTAATCCGTAAATATATATACGTCGTAAGTGATAAAATGGGAACTTTTGTGCTGCGGAATCTGTGTCCTTTGTTCGCAAACAAAGCCTGAGCTTCAGCCGCTGAGTGCGCTGGAAGTTACGGCTTAGGGAGCTAAGCGTTCCCCAGTTACCGAGTGGCACGCGGGCTGGTGGTCGTAAAACTAAGTAGGTTTTTAGTTATATACTCTAAAAATACAGAAAAACTATGTACTTTACAAACATATATAGTTATTATATATTCGCAATGATGAAAATCTTAAGACTAATTATAATAAAAGTCTAACCCAAACAATCTAAAAGAAGTCCGTGCCCATGTGGCATTCTAAGACAGCTGACAGCATTCTTGGATTTTTTAGTTTCATTTCCTTAAGTATTCCTTTTCAGATGATGTATCTGTGTACGATACTGTTGATATAGGTTTTGGTAGATAATTAAAAAGTGCATATTACATCCCTGATTTGCAAAAACACTGCAGAAGTTCGGTGAAAAGGTGCTATCGCTGGTTGACTTCTAGTTAGGCCACCGTCTTATACTTCGGGAGAAGCAACGTATCAAATATTAATTGAAGTAAGGTGGAGCACCTGTTCTACCCCATATGGAGTTAGTTCCACATAATCATGGGCGGCAATGTTCGCTAACAATTAGGTGGGCTATCCGTCTTTATTACGTCCAACTCATAATACTATATAATACATAATATACAGATAGAACTAGCCGACACTACCTAGTAGCAGTAAAGCGATTGGAGTTCCTGTAAATTTCAAAGACAAGCATCTCATTAAGTATGCCATTTAAAAACTACGTAGCTTTGTGAGGGTAAGGCGAGTTGGAAGCTGAAGTACGCTCGTGGGCTGGCTCGGGGCAGATTTGGAGCGTCCTTGAAGCGCTCCTCCGCTCGCCTGGAGCTTAGTGCTTAGGGCCCTCCAATGTTAGCTCTAAAAAACAAACGCGGTGTGCTACGATAGTAAGTTTGTGAGGAAATGTCGAAAGTTACGTTGTGTTTTGAAGGTCTTCTCCAATTTGCGTTTTTCTTTACGAATTGATTTTTTTTGTGAATTCGACCATAAAAAGGCACATGTTATCTTAATTCTTGCCTTAACTATTATCATGTCTTAGAATGTGTAGGTTAAATCACCGTGTACCACGCTGGGCATATTTAGACGTTGCGCATCGGTCCGAAAATGTAAAGATCTCCGGTATATTAGTGTTGTTACAATGTTTTCCTTCATTTTGTTAAAGTAATTAGTTCAAATGATAAAAAATATTGTAAAAAATCCAGTGGTGCAGTCCTTGGGTTTTCAAACCTGGTCTCTCAATTTAAGATACTGAAAATACACTAATATATCACTGTTCTATTTTCACATGGCGTAATTTTTTTAATTATACTATTTTATGTTTTACATTCAATTTTATATCTACCACTTTTAAATTGTTCCTATTTCTGTTCTGATTTTTCCTAGCTCCTAATTCACGCAAGGATTTTTGTAAAAGTTTTCTTTTATAGAATATAAATTTATGAAGATACCTTTATATTTATGCTTAAGTCAAATTCGGATTGTTTTCAAAGATCTTTAAACACTTTAGATCCTTATTTTAGGAGTACAAAGAAACATTTCAATATTATTTATTTTATTTATAGATATATACTTAACAAATAACCTAGAAAACTTAGTGTAAAAGTTGACCTTAATTTAACAAAGTTAATAATTTTACTCCTCGAAAGTAAAGCGTAAGTACAATACGACCTGGTTGCAATCTCTGTGGGTATCACAAAAGAAAAGTTTTAAGAAAATGAAAATTCATTTGCGTTGCAATTTCCACTCCAAATATGGTTTGCCAGCCCACTGGCCCAGTTTCCATGAAACAATGAGCCGATGATTAAGAATATGGTCTAAGTTACCATTTGTATTCTTGTAATTTTTGTGTTTTCCTCAACAGCCTTAGGAGGCTGTTTTTTGCGAGGTAGAGCCTGTACTGCTCGATTGTGGAGGTACCACCTCCGAACTTTTCACTCATATCTTATCTAAAAATCCAAGAGGTAAAAAAGGTGCGTCTCAGTCCTAAAGAGTAGCACCGTATCTATGATTGACCTCAAATGGGACTTTTCTATTTTTTGCTCGTTGATTTTTGCTCTTAACATCAGATCGACTGCAGTACATTTGCGTATTCAATTTCATAAAAAATCTGCGTTGTAATTTTCCAAATTTTTACATGCCTCGTATGTCTATGTGACTCCTGTCGTTGGAGAAGTTAAACAGCAAAACAAAGTTCTGTTTTTCGGCTTTTCGTACATTTAAATTTTTAGCATATCGCTTAATAGCGACAAATATGATATCCTAAAACCCCGATTTTACAGGATTATGAACTAGATCGATCCTAACTTCGTAAATATAGCACGCAATATTGTTAGAAAATGTTTAGGTCAACTGATATTGCTACTATTCATGTTAAGGTAGTGTACGTTTTCAAAAAAAATTCACGAAATAATCACATTGAAAAAATGGCAAACTGTATATCTCGAAATATCACACTATCGTCGCAAATGGACCATATCTCTGATACATTTCAACTTCAGAATCAAATACTTTATTTACAGAGTACCTTTCATATAAGTTTCATTCCCTTCCTTTTATAATAAACTATCTTTGTGAAGCGGTTTCACCCACGTCTCGAAACTCGCTCCACCGCGCCACAGCCTAACTGTCCATTTTCTTAATAAATCATTCATTCATTCATTGTTAACTAAACTTGCATCTCTTGTTACTGTTCTTCCTACCACACTATTACGGAGCCTGAAACATTCCTTATAAATATTGATCGAGTACAAAAGTATTATTTGAAATCGGACTGGTATTTCCAGAAATTATTTTTTTTTAAATTTCACTCATAGCTTATTAAGATTCCCTGTGTCCAACACCTTGCAAAACCTTATCATATGTTCAGCGTTATAATATTCATGTGGATTCTACAATTCTCCCACTTTAAACATTCGACATAATTCGAAGTTCTCGTATTAACATCGGCATAAATAAAATATCCGCCAACTAACTAAACGTGTAAATACTTTGAACACAAACTCCGTGTAGGTGTAAGTATATCTGTGTACACTCGTTTCCAGTTTCACGCTAATTGATTATTTACATCATTCAAACGTTCCGTCGGAGTGTAAAGTTGTCGCAGACACAGTCCTCTTTCAATGACGATGAATATTGGATGAGGGATCTGAACGGTACAGTTCTTTGTTACGATTATGTTGACGTTAATTTGACATGGGCGTGCGTTAGAGGGGATTTGTGAGTCTGGACACTTCCCCCTTCTCCGCTTGGCTGAAGCGTAAAATAAATATTTGTGGAATATTCAAATTTTATATCCGTCTCTCATGTACCTCCATATGTAATTTCTAATTGACTGAGATAGGCGTTAAGAATATAGCTTTTTCTAAATGAAATTTAGGGAATACCTAATAAAAGTGTGTAAATTTTTGAGTCAATGGATCAGCCACCTCCATATAGCAAAGCTCTTTGTATATTTTGGAACAGTACCCCTTTTATGTTGTTATGGTCTCCAAGCTTACACGATATTTGGGGGAGGGATAAAGCAGAACCTGTATAGGGCCACAGCTCTATCTAATTCTAACGTGAATCAATTGTTTTGTTTCTGTGAAAAGATGTTACCTAATTTACATATGACTTGACGATCGTATTTCTGAGGAGTGGAAAGATGTCTGGGATCTGCTTCATGTTACTCTTGGACGGAGTTAGTATATAATACTCATGGTATACATGATATATACTTTCAACCTGCCAAATGAAAAATGGAATGGCTTTGAAGAGAGGAGACCATCTCAGTCCTCGAGAGAAGCAATGTAGCTACGTTCGAGCTCAGATGGGATTTCAGTCTTGTTCGTGGATGTACATGGATGTCTATGGGTAGCGGTTACTTTACATTAGGTGGTTTGCATGCTCGTTTGCTACTCTTCTCACATAAAAAAGTTAGACGCTTATGATCACCCGTCCAAATGCCGACTGCACCCGACGTTGCTTAACTTTCTAAATCGATTATGATCTGCAGTAGTCGCAAGGTTAAGCTCGCTTTGAATAGAATGTAAGATACGGACTATAAGAACGGTACGGTTTATAAAGTCTTCGTTCAGTTGAGACTGAATATTGAATGAGGGGAACACAGCGAGTGGTTTTCTGAAGTCATGTTCACTAAAAAATTAAACCTCTTGCTAAAGGCGAAGGAAGTACCACAAAATGTTCAATACATGCTTGCATTATTATTGCATTAAATCGTTTTTATGCGTACACATGCTCAGAGTTACGTAAATACATTGTATTTCCAATTTGTTCAATTGTAACTAATTCGTGACCCACCATAATTCTATTGAAGAATAATCGCTAATCTCTGAGAAAAAGTTGAAACTAGTAAAAACCGAATGAAGTGTGAAAAAGCGTATTATATATTAAATGATTACATAGACTATAAATACGTGTGGTCTCAGATATTTCCAGGTTCCGTATTTTACTATGTATCGGGCACTCACAATTAACGTTTTTTTTAACACACTTTTATTAGCTTGGGTTGTATCTATGTATGTAACGGAATCTTTGAACATAATATTCACCAATTTCCAGATGTATGATTAATTTCAAACTATGCACACGGATCAAACACCGATGACAATGCAATTATATGAAAAAAAATTAAAAGAAAAAAAAACACGCTTTTATAAAAAATCCAACTAAAAAACGAAAAAATAAGACAAAAAGCGATGTATTTTTTTATAAAAGAGTGTTTTTAGTAAACTATTATTTATTGATCTTCGATTAGCTAAGCTAACTAAAACTTTAGCCGTCACGGCTAAACAGACTAGCTAAGAGTTCCGCCGTGACAACGAGCCATCAAATTCTCTGTTCTGTTTTTTCAGACGTGTGATATGAGGATTAACTAAGGCTATTGTTATTTCAAAATAAACAAAAAAAATTAAACTCATAACAATACGGCTTGATCGGTTTTCACGGCACTTTCTATGACAGTTAGCTGATGTTACAACGAGTGACTGACATTACTTTAACTTCAAAACATGTGAATCAAGTCACGAGCACAGCTAGTCCTTTATAATATATTCTATCAACCGGTCGCTATCCATCTAGTTATTGTCTATGACGTGAACATTATGCTGCGCTATGGACCCCGCCGGGCGATACACTATTCAAACTCGATCTCCATGCATGCGGGGCTAATGGAATGAAATGTGACGGCAATTAATTCCAATTTCACTCTCGTCTGCCTTGCCCCTGACACTGGTGCAGTCCCTTATGTAGCTCTATTTTCATAACCTGGGGGCGTTGTAGCATTTCTGTTGTGTATGAACTGGAGAGGGTAAAGTTAATGGTTAATTAGTCATTGCGTTGGCCCTTTCCAGTAGCGCTTAGTGCGTTAAGGGGTGAATGTAAAAAACTATGACATATACATAATTACGCTTAATCCATTTATTTACATCTAGATTTTTGCCTCGGCTTCGCTCGTGTTGAAGTCCTTAAATAAATATCAAAGATCATAAATAGCATGAAATATATATACAAAATTTCAGAAAAGCTGAAGCTATAGTCAATAAGACATTAATTTGAGGGCCTTGTTAGGAACTACATTTTTAATTTTTTTGTCAAACAATTACGTTTGCCAATATATATATATATATATATTTAAATAAAAAATGACCTGTGTCCTTTTTAATACCTGTAAGAATATGTGTGCAAAGTTTCATAATAATCGGTTGAGTAGTTTTAGCGTGAAAGCGTAACAAATAAACTTACATTCACATTTATAATATTAGTAGTTTTTAATTTTTTTATATAATACGAATTTCGAGTCTAAAAATTTTGTAAACAGAGTCGCGTGCAATAACTAGTTAATTAATTAATTGTTATTACATTTTAACCGATGCTCAATCATTTTAATACAAACAGATTACATTTCAATTGAAACGTGGCTACAATAAAATTTAACAATGATGGTAAAATGTTCAGCCGAGCGGCTTTTATGAATTTCCCGATCCCATTCCGCGAGCCAGATGCTTTAAGTGGTGCTTTTTGATTCGAAAGCTCTCTCGTATTATGTGCTTTCAATATTTTTAATCAACGCCCGGATATCTGCATATAAGGGCGCGGTTACATCATCTTTAACCAACTTTAAAAAATATTCATTTGTTTTATATGTTTGTTTAGTTATATTGTTACTAATCTCACATTTGGTGCCCGCTAGCTAATTCAATAAATTACAGTTTACTTACTAATAATGTTAGTGTACTGTTATATTAATATATTATATACATACTAGTAGACCCGGCGATCTTCGTACAATACAAGAGTTTTGAAGTGTGCATAAAAAACTATACATTTTGCGAATTTAGTGCGGAAACGAAGTGAGTATATTTCTTATAATTTTTTCATTCAGCTTTCAGCCGCTTCATTTCTGATTTCCTACATAAGGTTTGTGAACGGGTACTCACGATTAACGCTTTTTAATTGCCGATATTTCGAACCAGTTGCATTCGTGCTAGTGATAGATTCATCTATCTACCTTACGTCTAGTTCATTTTTATTTTTTGCGTTCCATATCACGACACACAACACATTGTATTTTTACGCACTGAATTTTGTACTACTTGTGATTTACATTAACTAAACGCGAGTACCCGCTATATAACACAATGTATAAAGTCCGCGATAATATTGTTTATTAAAGCAAATAACCAATATGTAGTGTATATTTCTATAAACGATTCTTTATAAGCGTTTGGTAAATTTTCAAAGGTTTGCAAATATAAGGAAACTTGTAAAATTAATTTTGTATTTTGTATGTTGTATGTTCTTGTATATTCTACATAAACATCATTTGGTTGTAAATGACAGTTATTTTGGAATCACAGACAGACGCTTTAATTATTTATAGATGTTATAAACATCAATCTAGACGCGTATTCGTACATCTCGTATTTATCTGTTTGATGTGATCATAAACCTAACATTTAATCGAGCGTTACTTAACTTGTCGTTCGGACATTTTGATATTTCGATACTAATGTTAATGTTTACGATTCCGAGGAAAATTGTACGGTTTCCTGCTGTTGCCATGATTTATTTGACGGTCCCCGGTAATGTTTGTACGACAAGTTTAATGTATTGAAGTATTGGCGAGTTTGGGGTTGTTCGTCTCGTGATGCTGGACAGAGGTTAAATGGCTTTGAAATATGATAAATACAGTTCTGTTGGCATTGTATTGGCATTTTTATGTGACAAGAGTAGCAAACGAGTATTCAAACCACCTGATGTTATGTAGTCGCAGCCCAAAGACATCCACATACAAACAAACTGAAATCCTATACGAACTCGAACGGAGATACGTTGCTAACCCTGAGGACCGAGATGGTCGCCTCGCTTCAAGGTGTAGCTGGCAACCGCACATAGAAATCGTTAATCGTAAGTAACCTGCAAAATGTATAATCCCGCGATGATGTTAGATTAAAATCATACGTTAACCAAATATAATTCTGCATGTAAACTATGATTGTTTAACCTATTTAATGCGAATATTTCGCCTCACATTGTCCTTGTAGAAATGGTTATAATAAAGCAAGACCTACTTTCACGAGTTTTCCCGACTGAATCGAGTGCAGCCAGAAAAATACAACATTGTTATCAGATTTACCAGAGTGTTGTAAGATGGTGTCGGGTGCCAAAAAGTTTTTAAATTAAACTCTCCGTTTCTGTTTCGCATCAAACATTCGGTTAGACAAAACTATTTTGTTGTTACATTATGCTCTGCCAAAGATTTTATTGATCAGATTACTGGATGGATAAATAATTTTTAAAAATATATGCGACTTCGTTTGCCTGTTTATATTCGGTTATATTCGAAAATACTCATACTCATTAATATTAGGTTATATTAAGTCTGGTTATACGATACTGTTTGCTCCACTACTTCATGGCAAGAAAACGCAGATCGCTGAACGCCCAGTTCTTATAAAACTGGTTTTATTTTTAATTTTATTTTTTTATGAAAATCTTCATTCTAAGTTGTTGTGTAATTTAAATAATAAATACTATATACGCCATTCTGATATCCACAATTGTGAAATTTTTGAATATAATAAGTTGTTGCTAACCATCGGTAGCTTTTAGCTTATAGCGGTTGCCGATGGTAGGTTGCCCTACCGACGGGAGGGAAACCGACATAAATATATATTTTACAGCTGCTCTAACTCTATTCTCTACGAGTCATTAAAAATATTTTCATATAATGTTTTAAGTTTTGTGCATACATATTTAGGACGTATTATCAAATTTCATTACAAATATACATATATTGTACAATAAATTTTTATATAATTTTCAACGCTTTTCTACTCTGTAGTAATAATATAGATACGATTTTCAAGTAATATCATCGCGGAATTTATACATTCATACTTCGAACATTTGCGTGGCTCGTGGTCGCAGCTTAACCTGTAAGTGTAAGTTTTAAAGGTGGTAGAGAAAGTCGGTCTATGTAGCCGTGATCACGACGCATGCTACTGCAACATACAGATATTACAATATATAACATAAAGTTAATTAATTGATGATGTAAATATTTAAACTTTAATTTTTTTATTGCGAAAGAGTAAGAAACGGGCATGCAGACCACTTGGTGTTAAGTGGTGACTGCAGCCAATCAACAATGTCCAATCTCAAATAGAACAGAGGTTCTATTTAAGGATGGACGCGGATGCGTTCCTACTCTTGAGGACTAAGATGGT
>DWON01003929.1:0-17114 GCA_018251015.1 Phocides pigmalion okeechobee | reverse complement strand
CTGATCGCTCGCTTTTGTAAAATAAAAATAGTGTCTATATCAGCAGCACTACCCCACAGTAATATGTCATAGTTCATAATAAGATGGCCATCTTGGTTGTAAGTATAGGTAACCGCATCTTTCCAACCGAAATGCCAGAATTGATTTACGGAGAAGGATGACGGTGGTGAACCTCTCATAATTAAAGATTAGATTAAAGATTTTTTTTTATTTAACTAAAACAAAATTACACAGTATTACGTATCGTAAACGTCTACAATAGTAAGATGTCGGAGCTGTTTACGTCCATCCCAATGAATAGTTCAATAACAATTACAATAATGAACTTTGATGCTACCAACGCAATTCTCGCATAATGCGGTAGGCTTACAGACTTATTTAATTGAAAAAGTATTATCTACAATTGCAAAGTATAACGTTAAATCTAATTGGTAGGCAAGTGAAGCGATCCTATACAGAGTTGATAAAGAAATATGCGTGTTTGGAGTTTCATTCGCCGCCTCTTGTGCAAAACCAGAGATACGAGTCGGCGGTAGTTTATTGACTATAATTTAATTATGAAAATTGATATTGAATAATATTTTTCATAATTAAAAAGAAAGTTTCATTTTGAAATAAAATCGATTCCTTTTTCTAAATATTTTTATACTTTTAGTTATATTTCTAATATCAATTAAGTAGAAGAAGTTATAGTCGTCATAATACAAGTTTTCATTATGTTTTATCGTAACATGTACTTTTATGATATTTATTAATATTTACTAACTGAAAAGTGTATCTTTTCAGTTTGACCACGTAACTGATAATATTATACACTAAAAATAAATATTAAAAATAAACTAAACTAAATTTGCTTGTTTGTTTAATTACCTGTAGATTAGTTTTTAGAATTCAGTGTACAAACGAGTCAGGAAAAATAAAAGCTATTTTTTATATTACTACAGAATAGCAGTAACCGTTTTTAAGTAACTTAAAGTACTTACAGGATTACTTAATAGTAATAACTATAGTAGGACTAATTTATATTAGTCCATCGACTAAGTTATTGTTATTAAGGTATTGTTCTTAGAAATAAATAATTATCATTAAAAAAAGGTTTCCGTTTGTTAGTATGCGCATATTTTTTCGATCCTATTTAGTTGAATGGCCGATGCAATTAAATATTATGATACAAGGCCAATAAGTTCAACTGAATGATACCTAAGGTTGTAAGGACGTAGCGACCTTTACAATTATAATAATTATAAAGAAATAAATCCATACAAAGGATAAAATATACTGAGTTCAATTAAATTTATTATTTATAACAGACATATCATGCAATCATAGTTTGAGTAGATTGTCTATATTTTCTCGACTGATTTTAGCTATTTATGAAAATAGAAAGTTTTTATTGAAAAGAAGAATGCTACAACGCTTCATATATACAAAAATACATTTTTACATATTATTTATTAAATAAAAGTAGCAAGCCAACTGTATCTAAGAAAGGCTGTGGTAAAAATCTATGGTTAACTCCGTATAGAACGGGAATCCCTCTTGCAGTGGAGCAAAAATACGTTGGTACTCCTGAAAACTAGGCTAATTGCCTCTTATGTAGTTAAGTGAGCCAGCAACCAACTTTCCACTAAAAGCAAACGAATATGGGTGACTCAGTGATATGACTACCTTTACCTCGTGATGATCATGTTCAGGACTCTTCACACGCTTTCCCAAATAAATGATAAACGCCCTTTGAATTGATTAGACGGTATTTTAACTTAAAGTTATACTTGTAAACTGTTGAAAAATATTTTAAAGAAATTCATTTGGAAAATATTAGTTCATAACAATTGTATTCTAGTTCAAAGAAATTCATTTCATTAGTTCATTTGGAAAATATTAGGTCAAAAAATTGCCCTCTACTTCAAAGGAGTTCATTTGGAAAATATTAGGTCAAAAAAATTGCCCTCTACTTCAAAGGAGTTTATTTGGAAAATATTAGGTTATAAAATTGCATTCTATTTCCAATTGTGAATAGGACTAAGCTTTAATATGCTGATAGTCTATACATACTTTTACATAAATTACACGGGTTCTGAGGCGACGTAAAAATATATATAACTGAATTGAAAATGCTCTTCTTTTTTGAAGTCGCTTAAATATTGTTTATTTATGCGAATATAAAAAATATGTCAATGAACTTATTAATTTCGACAAATACCTGGTGAAAACAAAACGTGTAAAGGTAATTTAATGATAATACTTTATTGGTACCAATTTAAATTTTAATGAAATTATAACAATTCCTTGCTCATTATGATAATGGTTATTTATTATAAAATTAAAAACCGAGTTACTTAAAGCGTAAAAACATGTATTCATTACATTACATTACAATATGTCTATATTTAGTTTTAATGTAGTTCAAAGTTTAAAGGTGGGAGAACTATAGTTCGATCGGGGAGGTACAGCCGCCTCATAATCCGCCGTAAAGCATTACTTGTGTTTCGGTTGTAGAGATGCGGATGTGGTTACACTTTGAAGCGAGGCGACCATCTTAGTTCTCAGGAGTAGCCACGTATCTACGTTGGAGCTTAATTAGGATTTTAGTCGAGTTGGTGGTTGTACCTAGATGTATATGGGCTGCGACTATTTAACATCAGGTAGTTTGCATACTCATTTACTACTCTTCTCACATAAAAAGTTATTTATAACCCTTAGGATTTTAAAAAGATTGCTAATAGAGTAGGTTCCATCGTTTGACTCTTAGGTCATGACTGTTATAAGTCTGATAACAATTTAGTTTAATTTGCTCTTCACATTGAAGCATGGGGAATGACTTATAATCTGAGCTCGCCTAATAATAATGATATGAATAGATGAAAAAAATATTTGCAATTTGTTTTATATTTCTTAACCTTTGTCTTGTAAACTTGTTACCATGTCTGCTTCCCAAAGGTTGCCTGGAAGAGATCGCTACTGTAGCGATAAGACTGCCTTTTGGTTACCACTGCTATATCTGTTTTGTTGTATTTTCTGTTCTTGTGTAGTCTTTGTGGTGTACAATAAAGCATATTTGATTATGATTTTGATTATGTCGTATCAGTCATTTACATGCTTTCATAATTATGTAATAGTAGTCACTGTTAAACGTCTTTAGAATTATGCCTTTTTCTACGTGAAGTGAAGTTGAAAACTAGTTAATCTTTGAAAATTTTTGATCTTTTGCACTCTCCATAATAAAGCTATAAGCCTGCTCATTGAATACCTTAAAAGTAATTAAAAAATCTAGTGAGTTCATGTCCTTGCGACGGTATTAAGAACACATGCCGCATCCTACGATCAATAGCAATTGCATATCTACGTGAGATTTGAACCAGCCCTTTTGTTACTAGGACCGTCAATCTAACGTAAAAACACTTTGAATGCGGCTCATATCGGATCGGGTCAGCGTTGCGGGAGGCGGCAATAAACTGGAGCATATTTGTCTAGACTGGAGCTGCACCGATAATTCACTGATATATTGTATTTTTAGCATCTGTGTATCATCTACGAATACACAGACGTAATGTCCGCCTTCAGTATTGTAGCGCCGACGTAAATACATCACTTTTGTTCGCCGTAATCCATACGGATTTGTGTGTAAAACATATGTGTGTATAAGTCGCGAGCACGTTGCGCCGCGCAATATTGGAGGCGACCATCTTAGTCCTCAAGACTCCATCCTTAATACGCACGATACGATAACGCATCCGCGTCCATCCTTAAATAGAACTTCCGTTCTATTTAACATTGAACGTGGTAGTCCATGAGCTGCAGTGACCACTTAAATCAGATGGCCTGCATGCCCGTTTCTTACTCTTCCACAATAAAAAATAAATAGATAGGAGTATTGTACGCCCCAGGGAAAGGGTTAAACAACAGTTTTACGGACAACTTATTTCATAGTTAAAATCTCATACCATATTTTATTTTGACAATCTATTCCTATAAAATATCCCTTTCTCTCGTTCTCTCTACAATCTCGTTTTTTATATCACTCGAGTTAACGTTATCAGGGTTATTTATTAACGTATAATTTTATTCTCATATATACAATGATGAAAATCTTAAAACTAATTAAAATAAAAACCTAACCTAAACATTCTAAAGGGAGTCCGTGTCCATGCGGCATGGTTCCAAGAACACTAGCTGCATTCCCGCGCTGGATAGCAATCGCAATTCGAAAATAAAATAAAGGTATAAGTAGGGACACAGGCATTAATGGACTTATGGGACGGTGGCTAACCATGTTTTCAGCCCACCTATTCTACCTCCGATAAGTTCTACGACTGTTATAGGTATATAATGTCATATAACCAGACTGATTGCAGAACGTGCCCTGTAAAGCATGAAAACACGCATCAATTTTGGTGAGTAACGGTCAACCATCGAAGTTCTGACTGCACCCGACGTTATTCAACTTTACAGATCTTTTACAACTTAGACAACTCTCTTCTATTGTTAATAACAAAAGCATCTCTCTTTTTTCCACTAATGGCCACCCATCTAATTTTTGTCCGCACCCGAAGATGCTTAACTTTGACAATTACATACAATCAATACAAACGATCGAGATGTGCTTTGCCTCAATCTTTCTACTAACGGTCCCATCCAACTTCTGGCCGCACCCGACGTTACTTAACTTCGACGACGGGTACATACGCGCAATAAATGCTTATGTATACCCAGATAAAACCACAAAGTGAAGTTCATTTCGCATCCCAAGTCATAATACTCCGATAAACACGATGAGAGTACACTTCGTTAAAGATCCGCTCACACAAGGTGGAATGAAAAACAAAAATAACATCGCAAAGGACAGCGAGGATGGGGGACAAGAGCGACCAAAAAGTAGAGAGTAGAGGAGGAAGAGCAGTCGGGCCTTTGTGTCACACCCTCCCTGTACCGTCAGCAAAAACAGTGTCAAAGGGGAAAACATATTAGTTATTTGTAAGTTGTAGAACTCTAGTTCAACTAGGAATTAAAGTCATTAATCCTTAATTGGACAATGTATAGGTAGGTATCTAATATATTTTTGCAAGAAAAATACCTTTTTTCAGAAATGGATCAAACTTTTCAAAAACTCGGAAATAAGGTGTCTGATTAATTTTCGTGACTTTGTATAACATACATTTTGAAAACTAATCAAAGATCTTAATAAAGTCGCTGCCGGTCCTCGATATATGATTTCCGCTTTATTTATGAAAATAATTAAGAGTAACGTTAAAAATATGAAGAGACATTTGCTCCATGTCAAGTTAAGGGATAAACCTTATCAGAATTCAAATTAAATTTCTATTAAAAATGCTAAATATATAATTTATTTAAGAACAGAAATAGGTACTTATTTATAGTTGTGAAAATCTTAACACTAATTATAATAAAAGCCAAATCTAAATGATTTAAAGGGACTCCATGGCTATGCGGCATTATCGCGCGGAGAAATGGAATCGCCCTCTTGTCACCGGCGGTGTCGATCAAACGTGGGTCTAGATTCCAATACGTTTAGTGCTAAATTCATTGTCTACAAAATATATTTAAGGATATGTTTAATATGTAATTACAAAAGACAATTTAATGTTCTTCAATTGCTTGCATTTCTAACCTCAAATCCAGCGGAATTTCATTGCCTCCCATCAACTTTATCATATCATTTTATGATTATCTCTAAATCATAAAAATGGTATTTTATATAACGATGCAGTTCTAAAATTTACAAGCAAAAAATTCAGTTTTACATACTCTTCAAATGCTGGAAAAATTTTAACATCACGATAATGGACTCAAATGCAAACTATTATAATAATAAATTACTTACAATAATATGTTTGTACGCGTACTTAAAATAAAACGTTCCTCAAATAACGTATACAAAAACTTTAAACAAAATAATGTATAATTCTCGCATTTTAAAACATAATGAATGGAAGTAAACAATTTCTAAGTGTGGTCGGACACGACAAATTTAGTTATAGACCGTGAGCCGGCAACGGATTTTCATGACCGATTTCCTCTTTGACATAACCCTTAAAATGCTTCAGGGAGGCTTATCAAGAAGCGTTGTAAAGGTGCGAATCCAAAGATGTGATAAGCAGTGAAGACTACACACGCATGTAAAAACAAACAAATATTTTTATTTGATTCTAGGTTGTTTACATTTAATGAAATAAACATGTATTTGTACACTTATTGAATGACAAAGTTACAGTGTAAAATAGCCCATCGGCTTACCGCTCTGCTACTACCGCTGACATGCGCTTCATGTTACACCACTCTGAAACATTTTACAAGCAATACAAAATTCGCACTGGCTCATAGACTATTACCGCATCACCTATAAATTGTTTAAAGTTAACCTAGCTGTCGGTAATAAAATCGAATTTCTGCCTTAAACCCAAAACATTTAAAGAGCTTTTAGATTTATATAATAATTATTATGTTTTATTGAGCGAATTGTGTGTAAAACAAAATGTTATAATGTTAACTATCAACCGCATTTGCATTTACATGCCATTCATCTTGATTATTTTTTTAGCATTTTTTTTAACTTATTAATATCCCTACTAATATATCAAAGTGAAACGTTGTCTGTTTGTTTTAACATGTAATGGCGGGAGAACTATAGTTCGACTGGGGAGGTACCACCGCGACCCTCAAAATCCGCTGTAAAATATTACTTCTGTTTCGGTTAGAGAGGTGCGGTTGCTGGCTACACTTTAAAGCGAGGCGACCGTCTTCTCAATGAGGATTCTCAAGAGTAGCAAGGCATCTGCGTTCGAGCGCAGATAGGATTCCGGTCGTGTTTGTAGTTGTACGTGGATGTCTATGGACTGCGACTACTTAACATCAGGTGGTTTGCATGCTTGTTTACTACTCTTCTCGTATAAAAAAAACATGTATTTACATACGGTTATACACGATACATTTATGTTTTGTTACCTACTATAGTAACATGATAACTTGATTTAATCTATTTTCATTTATACGCGATTCCTCATGATTATTTTTTTTCATGTTATTTTTAACTTGATGTCCCTATTAATATATCAAAGTGAAACGTTGTCTGTTTGTTTGTTTGTTTGTTTATCTTAACATGTATTTATTTACGGTTATACACGATACATTTACGTTTTGTTACATACGATAGTACGATAGTAGATCATTATAAATTTTGTAATTATTACATAAGAGTGAAACGTTGCCTGTTTTTCGTTGTAATACCAAGTACCTTAGTCTTAATATTAATTTTAAGAAAATATAATTTTTTCCGAAAAGTATTTATTACTTTAAAACCAAAAATAAACTTGAAAATTGACACGGCTCAATTAATTTAATCATTTTCTTGTGTAATACACATATGTCGTGGCAACGGGTAGCATGGCGACGCGTCGCCACGCTGATAGCCGTTGCTTATCAAATGTTTCAAATAAAAAAATCTGCATTTAATCCAACGTGAGTTTTTCTGTCGACGCTACATAACAGATACAACTTTGTAAAGCTCGTCTGTGAGGGAGGCGAAATTAAGAGACACTTTGTGTCGTTTCATAAAGGAATATGTACCTATACGTCGGAATCTATGTTTGTTGATTCCTGTGTATAATTATTGTGTTTGTTTGCCAAAATACGATCCAAAGTAGCATCAAAGCCATGTTCTTTTAAGGAAAATGTTGTATTTGTAACTTAATCCGCTATGGAGCAAAATTACGTAACAAAAGATTTATTCTCTTAACGTGAAAATTATAGACACTATAGTAAATGTATTTTAAAGGTGGGAGAACTGTAGTTCGACAGGGGACGTACCACCGCCGTCCTCATAATCCGCCGTAAAGAATTACTTGTGTTTCGGTTGGAGAGGTGCGGTTGCCGGCTACACTTTGAAGCGAGGCGACCATCTTAGTCAGGAGTATCTACGTTCGAGCTAAGATAGGATTTCAGTTGTGTTTGTGGTTGTACGTGGATGATTTTGGGCTGCGTATACTTAACATCAGGTGGTTTGCATGTTCGTATGCTACCGTTCTCACATAAAAAGAAATAGTAAACGAGCGTTTTCACCGATTTAAACACAGCCTTAAACCGATTTCAGTACACTTTTTAGTATCATGTTGCAGTAAGCTTTACTTAAAATTTTGTGTTCGTTTTAATCGGTTCATAATTTTAAAAAATGCCAATGAAACTGTTACGGTTGTGAGTACATAAGATTTTTTGTTAGAAAATTTGAAAATACACTAAACAAGCCACAGGAATGAGCTCCTTGCAGCAGCTAGTATAGAACCACACCTACATATATGTATATTACAGAACCAGTGTTAACTAGTTTAAGATATTTATATTTCCCGCAGTGCAGAATTAAATAAGGAATGGTGGTTATGAATGAAAGTGGACGTTTCGTGTCGCAAGCGGGCTCGAACTAAAATAGCCGACACAATAAGGACATACATAGGTATATATCTACGTACAGTACGTAAGTACAGGATTGTGGCGTCATCTCGCGATGTTATAAATGTTTAGCGGACAAACTTCATCCATGTAATTTGGAAGCATTATATTTCGTTTTATTATATACCTAGATTTTTCCGCAGTTTCGCTCGCGTTGAATACCTTAAATAAATATCAAAGATGAAACAGCTGAATCTATATATCAATAAGATATTAATTTGATGGCTTTGTAGTTGATAAATTTTCATTTTTTTTGACAAACAATCACGTCTGCTAAAATATAACATAAAACAATAAAAAGTATCTCATGTCCTTTTTAATACCTATAAGAATATGTGTGCAAAGTTTCATTATAATCGTTTGAGTAGTTCTGGCGTGAAAGTGTAACAAACAAATTTACATTCACATTTATAATACATATCCAATCCACATTAAAATCCATCAATCCATCAATGAGTAAGATTGTCGCTTCGCCTTTAAGTTTAGTCGGCAACCTTACTTCTAAAATCGAAATACAAGAATTTCGTGGCAGGTTAGGAGAGTAGTGCTGGAACCTCTCCGGTGGAATTATAGTTCTAACATCTGTCAATATCAACGTGTAATGTTTTAGGAGCAATGAAAGACTACTAGGATTTAGTAGAATTAAGGACTACGAGTAGTAAGATTTGAGTTTCTCCTACGGAGGCTTGAGCTTTGAATCCATTAGGTACTGTATAATTGTAGAGACGTATAATAGAGAATAGTTAGGCCAGAGTTTCCAAGTGTGAATTGATAAATTTCGCCCACTTTAAGAACTTTATTCGGAAATACAAGTTTCCGCATATATTTTCTTGCACAATAAAAATAAATATTTGTAGTAAGTATAATCGTAATAAATCGAAAGTAGGTACCTGCCAGGATTCGAACCCCGGACCTTGTGCGATAGGCCGGAATATTACCAATAGATTTCTTACATACTATTTTAAAGGTGGTAGAGCCGTTAGAGCTTGCTCAGGGCGGTACCACCGCCACCCTCATAACCCGCCATAAAACAATTTCTTCATGTATTGTGTTTCGGTTGGGGAAGTATGGTTGCCGGACACATATTATTGGAAGCGGCCATCTTAGTCTTCAAGAGTAGGAACGCATCCGCGTCCATCCTTAAATAGAACTTCTGTCCTATTGTGGCTGCAGTGACCACTTCACATCAGGTGGCCTACAGGTGGCATATGCCCGTTTCTTACTCTTACTCATAATAATAATAATAATAAAAAAAACTATTGTCATGTAGTTTCTAGTCTAGCTCTTTGATTTATGCAATGGCATCAGTTTCATGCGTCATTTATGACGACCAATAAATATGAATAATATATAAGTTTTATGGCCGATGCCGCGGTCCACATTAGTTCCATAATAAGGGTGCCGTGAGAGTCATCAAACGGGACGAAACGCATTATTATGTAAAACGATCTGGCATAATCCCGAAATAATCGGCCATATAAATAATAATCCGACTAATAAATAAACAGTGGCTAAAATACATAAGCCATTAGTATGAGATCCGACCGTTTAAGTGGCCCACAGAACAAGCTAATTGGTCGTAAATTATCATAATTTGCTTTATAGCACACCCCACTTCGGTTCAGCGCGGCGTGAATGTAATTATTAGATATTTTAAAAACTGCTTATGGCTAACACCGTCTTGGACAATTAATAGTATCAAGTACTTTGCAGAAATCTATGCTATTAAGTTATTGTTAAAAATACTTTACAACAATTTGACACCACAATGTATAACGGAAAAGTGAAGAGATTAAAAAATATCTATTACTACATATTAGTACCTATTGTTAGGTTCCGTGTTGGGCGTATAATTGTGACCACCACGCATCTAAGTACGACAACGCATTGTTTACCCGTTAGTTCACTGATATGCTTTTTATAGAAAATGTATTATATTATCCTAATGGGCTCAGCGGACGTTCTCGCTCTGAAAAAATCTATAAGTCATTTTTTACAGAAAGTATGGCAGGTTCTACTTGATCCAAGTTCAGAAATATTGGGTTTGCGGCGAAAGCTGCTGTCGCCGTGATCACGAGTCATACAATTGGTTCGAAATATCAAAAATCAAA
This sequence comes from Phocides pigmalion okeechobee, assembly GCA_018251015.1. Lineage (NCBI taxonomy): Eukaryota > Metazoa > Arthropoda > Insecta > Lepidoptera > Hesperiidae > Phocides > Phocides pigmalion. Next base: position 6,543 of record DWON01003929.1, on the reverse strand, counting down.
ATTCGTTAATCGTAAGTAACCGGTATATTTTTTTTATGTGAGCAGAGTAGCAAATGAGCATGCAAACCACCTAATGTTAAATAGTCGCAGCCCATAGACATTCACGTCCAACCCCAAAGACGACTGAAATCGTATCTGACCTCGAACATACATTTCTACTCCTGAGGAATAAGATGGTCGCGCTTCAAAGTGTAGCCGGCAACCGCACATCTCCAACCGAAACACAAGTACCTAATGCTTTACGCCGGATTATGAGGGCAGCGGTGGTACAAAATACTACTTCAAAACTTGTGGTGGTGGTGGTACTTCAAAATCCATATACGAGTACCTAGTAAAATGTATAAATACCGCGATAATATTCGTTTAAATCATAAAGTCAAATATTAAGAATAGTTGCCAAGTCAACTTTAAGTCACATACTAAACTCGTGCCCTAAACGTTGTAATAACATCTCCGTTGTAATTAATATCCTTCAACTACGTACGTACGAAGTACACGTTTGACGTTGGCATCCGTTTTATGTCTGACTTAAGGCGGACTATGTCAATTGTTGCAGCTAAATGGACCTCTGTTTACACCCACAAATATAGAACATTAGATACAAGTACTAAATTCAGACGCTCATTCTAATGTCCAGAATTGAAATTCTTGGCACGGATCTGAATTTGTAAAGTGTTTTTTTTGTTCGAAGTGTTTGATTTTGACAAGTTATGTTACCTTTATGTTTAGATAAAGAATATACGGCCATTTTTAGTGTATTATTTCTAGCGTGAAACAATTTGAAAGGTTGTAGAAACAGTACGGTTTGATTGAGGAGGTGTCGTCAGGCTTATTTCTTGAGTCCTAATAAAGATATTCTCGAGTGTCGGTTGAAAGGTAAGGTTGTTGAATTACTGATTGATTTTTAAAAATGGAAGTAGCTAATGAGCACGAATTAGCAAATGAGTATGCAGTCCACTACAGGATAAGTGGTCCCTTGCCCATGAACAACTGTAACCAATTCCAGATAGATCAGACGAGTCTTATCATAAGTCAATCCGAGGTGCATAGTCTGTATGGTATGTGGTTATACTTCGTATAAACCAAAAGTTCTACCAAGAGTACATAACAGATGTATCATCATGAGGCTATCAGTGGTGCGTTTTTACTACACAGGACTAAAATGGTAACTTTTGTAATTGGCCAAAAATGGACTAATAAAATTTTAACATAAATTTTCAGATGTACTGTAAAAGATGGTCACTTCATGTTAAAAAGCGCATTAAAACTTATTGGAAAAAATTAGAAGTTTTAAAATAATAATTGGTAAAAAGCTGCCTAATAATAATCCTACTGAAGAATTTCAGAAGTACTAATTACAGAGACACGCGTGTTTATTTAAAAATATCTAGGGTCCGTTACGAATGAATGACACCCATAAATAGGAGTATAGATGGAAATCTTGGACAGTGCGTAAGCCGCATAATACCAGGGTATTAGTGTCACGTCCTATTGGAAGTGAAGCGATAATTGTCAAGATAAAATAATTTGAGCGAAAGCTCTATCAAGGAATAATAGAGAAGTGAATTAAAGTTCCATTTTATACGACGTTTCTGAGTAAGATTTGCGTGAGAATGTTATTGTGCAATTGTAAAATATATTTTTGTTTATTTTTTTCTTCAATCAAAATAATATATAAAAATAAATGTCTATTTTTGTATTCTATATCTATTCTTTTCTAGTCTATTATTTTAATGGCCGTAAAAAGCATCTTTTTCCTGGGTGTTATTTTTTTTCGTAGAGAAGTTAATTAAAAGATCGTAATTTATGTAAGCTGGTTACTAGAAATATAGGTTTGATATAAATATAGGATTGATGTAAATAAAATGTAAACGATGTCTTAAATGAACAGTAAGATCTCGAAAACTTTATTTAGCTACACAAACTCGTAGATTACGTGATAATTACCATGATTAAAACCTTAGAATTGTAATAAAATCCTAACCTAAACAATCTAAAGAGCCAGAAAGGCTGGCCAGAAAGGCCAGTCGTATTCCTGCGTTGAATAGCGATGGCAATTCTGTGAGCAAGATGTGCATCAGCCCTCTTATTAGTACCGATAAAAAATGGAACCAATTATTCGAAAAATAGTAAGCACTACAAGTAATAATTGATTAGATTCTCTTGTTTCCATCTCTAATCAAAGATCTAAGTATACTGCGCATAGTAAAAACTTTAATAATACATATTGTCTACACTATTACATCGTAATTATTATATGTTAGTTATTTCTATCGATTTAAATAAAAGTGTCTATAATATCAATGTTCAACAAATTTTGTCCACATGCATACATATATTCTTTTACTCCTAATGTATTTTTCCCTCCTAAAGTTTACTCAAATGTTCACTGTAAAATGACACTTCTTTAAGATTCTTTGTAGATTGATATACGAAATAAAACAATAATGAAAAAATTCTACTCTTATCTTATTCACATATTTATTCGCAATATTTCTCATTGACGGTATAACAAGTGATAATTTCTAATACGCACATTAGTTTGAAAAATCAGTGCATGTCAGATTTTAACCCTGGATCAATAGGTCCACAAATGATATGATATGATATGATGATATGAGACTATGTATATCATATTAGAGTCCAGATTCGTATCACGCTAGCTACTACGATATAAAGTTCACAAACTGTTAAAATTTCCTTTCTCGTTTACAATCCACCCTTCGATGTCAGTACAAAGTGTTTATTGTTTACGCCCGAACAGACAGACAGACAGCTTTACGGCTTTAGCGACAATGTTCTTGTTGGTTTCAATGGGTACAGTTTTAATGGGTTTGTGGACAATGACAACGTAACCCACGTTGTGAAAGGGAATTTTGCCAGCGCCATTTTGTGTTCAAATTTTAGTAGGCATAACAATTTTGACTCAAATCTACTTGGAAGAAATAACATATGCTTTTTATCATCGCTGATAAATATAACTTTGAATAAAACTTACTTAAAGGTGGGAGAACTATAATTCGACCGGGAGGTATCACAGACGCCGTCATAATCCGCCGTAAAGCATTACTTGTGTTTCGGGTGGAGAAGTGCGTTTGCCGGTCACACTTTGAATCGAGGCGACCATTTTAGTCCTCAGGAGTAGCAACATATCTACTTTCGTGCTTATAGGAATTCAGTCGTGTTTGTGGTTGTACGTGGATGTCTATGGGCTGCGACTACGTAACATCAGGTGGTTTGCATGCTCGTTTGCTTCTCACATAAAAAAACACAAGATTTTCTGCACAGTGGATCTAGTGGATAGTTCTCCCACCTTTACGTTCCGAAGCTTTTATAATCTACTGTACATTGACTCCTTTTCCGGTTGGAGAGATTCGGTTGTAGGTTACACTTGCAATCAAGGCGACTATCTCAGTCCTAAGAAATAGCAACGCACCTACGAACGACCTCAAAGGTTTCAGTCCTGTTTGACGTTATAGGTATTTCCATGAAGTGCAACTACTTAATATCAGGTGGTCAGCAAGCTCGATTGAGGTATATATTTTTAATAACAATAGGTTATTTCACTTAAACACGGCGGCTTTATTGATTTTTCTTATTATTATTGCTACAAAATAATTTAAAGAAAATGAGACTAATAATCATAAGCTCTTTTGTTTCTGTCGGTCACCCATCCAAATGTCAATCGCGCCCGACGTTGTTTAACTTTATTTATTTATTTATTTATTTAAGGTCCCTAACACACTGTAGACTATTACATTGTTCAACAATTTAGACAATATTGTTTATCATTCTAGGCGCCTGTACAATTACTATGATCAATTACTATAGTATCTGTGCACACTATGGGTTTACACGCGTTTGAGACATAATTAAGCGGTAAAATAAATCGTATTATTCCTGTAACTTCATTATTCTATGTATAGCTTCTAATAAGCGTCTAATAACGCATGATAGATGATTTTACAGCAGAGAACAAAGCTATTATTGTTTGACGGGACGCACAGACGGCTTTACGACTCGTTATAAGATTAACAAGGCTCCAACGACAATGTCTTGTTAGCGTCCTAACTCATTTGCATTGTAATGTATTGTATGTTTGTACGCGAATGTAATAGAACTGATTCTGTCCGGTCTGAAATAAACCGGAATTGAGGTAATTTCGAAATGTGAATAGTATGTGGTTAATAAGTATCGTTTATAAAAAAATTGAATTTCATAGTAATAAGTTTCATATTGTAACAATTTGTAGTTAAGGAAAAGAATATGTAATAAAATAAATAAAAACTAAGAATTCTGTATAGAAGCCAATTAAATCAAAGATATTGGCACCTAAATTAAGTCTAAAATCTTTATATTTACATAAAAAAATATTTGTTTAATTCGCTAACAACAAGAAATTCTTTAAGCAGTCAAAGCAAAATTAAAATCATATTTAAAGGGATTACTTACTTACTTGCTTGTACTTAATTAGAAGAGGTTACAGAATCCCTCCATCGTGCAATAATGATGTGTCATAATATTAATTTATTTGAATTGTTCTCAATTCATTACTAAATTTTCTAATAATCATAATAATTCATTATTTAATCATAAAATTTCTCGATTTTTTTTCCAAGCCCTGTCCAAGACCTGATTTGTAAAAGCTATTATTATTTAAGATTTCTTTAGACATTATCGTAATAACCTTATAGAAGAAAGTTGAGAATCACTGGCTTACTACTGATAATTGTTTGACACGAACGCAGCGAGCTCGCGACTCACGATAAGACTAACAAAGCTCCATGTCTTGTTAACTGATTTGCATTGTAATGCGTCTGTACAGACGATTTTCCGCTATGACATTTGCATTGTTTTAGTCATGTTTGTATTGTAATTGAAGAGGATGATCTTAATGATTTATTTTAGCTTGTATTGTATATTTATGTTTGTTAGTTTATTTGTATAATAGACGTAGCGAACGAGCATACAGGCCACTTTGTAAGTGGTCACTCCTACTCATAGACATCTGTAAGCTCCCTATCGCTCACGTTAAAATATATTGACACGTCTACATCTTGTGCATATTACAGAAATATTAATCAAATTCATATTTCTCTAAGATTCACAGGTTCGATGTAGATGTATCATTATTGTGATACATGATATAAATTCTATTGTAGGGTAAGACTTACATATAAAATTTCATAAGTAAACACACGACTCGTGTAGTTAGTCTCAGGGGAATGCCAAGGATTCGAACCCAAGACTCTAGATGGAAGAGTGAGATTTAGCATTAGAAGATGAGAAACTGAGATCTTAGGGTTCGGTAATCATTGTTGTCCGAGTAAGCGTTGCATAAAACACAACAGTATTCAATAACAGCACCCTCATAACCCGCCATAAAGCAACATGTTCTTCATGTATGGTATTTCGGTTGGGGAGGTTTGGTTGCCGGATACACATGGAGGCGACCATCTTAGTCCTCAAGAGTAGAAACGTATCCGCGTCCATCCTTAAATAGAACTTTTGTTCTGTTTGAGATTGAACGTGTTTGTCCGTGGGCTGCAGTGACCACTTAACATCAAATGGCCTGTATACCCGTTTCTTACTCTTTCACAATAAAAAAAAATAACATTCGATCAAAATTTACTTCAATAATATTCAATAATAACATTTGATCAAAATTTACTTCAATGATATTCAATAATAACATTCCATCAAAATTAGTTGATATTTCCAGAGTATATATTATATATTTCGAGAGTTGCTACAACGCACCTGAAATACCGGTTAATTGATCATCTTAAGAAGCGTCATAGCACAGTTGATGCGCTTTCATCTCGTGCAATATATCTGTCAATCGGCGAGGGGACACGCGCTGTGCGAGATCTGCTTTGTTCGAACTGTGATAGGGTTGTAGCAGAATGGTCTAAATGAAGGTAAAAAGGTTTTCAAATAATTTAATTAAAAAATATTATTCATGATCGATTACGCTTACGCAAGAGAAATTTTATGTAAGAGTATCAAATTACTATTTAAAGATATCTTATTTCAGAAGAAAAAGTGACCTTAAAACAACTCCCGTCTCAGGGTCGAAGAGTTACTATTGCTGTTTCCATAAAGAAGCGAGGCGACCATCTTATATCAATGTTTTTTTATGCTGTAAATATAATGATATTAAGTGGTAAACTTCAAACAGGACTAATGTCTTGAATGACGTCGCCCATAGACATGTAAGCAACACTAAGCAAGGAGGAGATCGCCTCGCTTGAATCTGGAAATCGCACCATTCCAATTAGAACACGAAAACTGCTTTATGGTCAATTTTGAGACTGCGGTGGTATCTATATGGTCAAACTCTAGTTCAACTTACTATGAACATCAATATAAGATAATTATCATACTTACGTCTTAAAACTTTATCCAATATATACGCTTTGTAATATACAGTGAAACCTCGGTATAACAAATCGCAAGAGGATAAGTAAATATTCGTTATATCAAGTAATTTTAATCTGAGATTTGTTATATTGAGATAAGTATGGTCTAAAATTTGTTTAT
>DWON01003928.1:0-17114 GCA_018251015.1 Phocides pigmalion okeechobee | reverse complement strand
TGGTGGAAGAGAATTTTTTACTTTTTACTAGATGTCGCTATTACTAATGAATATATATTCCATCAAAAGTGATATGATCTGCACCAGTAGTGGCATGCTCGTTGCCACCACATTTTTTTTATAAACTATTCGCCTAATATTTTTTTCTATTTTTAAGTAATAAATATAATTATATTAATTCCATAAATGGCGATTTTATTTCATAATTAGTGAAAAACACTTCTACCAGTTAAAGGGTTAAGAGGAATTGGTTACAAAAATCTGTCGCTAGCTCGTATGGTATAAATGCTGGCTTAAATTATCATTGGATTACAAGCGAATATATTAAATAATTATCTATATGACCTATTTATGTAGACAATTTAAAGTATCATATTACGCATATAAAGTAAAATCGGATGGGTCACGATAATTATTGCTGATTCAGTTGCACTAATCGGTAATTAACGTGAACTCTAAATGCAACGTCAACTTTAAAACAAAATAACTATGAACCCATGTTTTTTTGAGGCTCTCCTAATAGTGTCCACCTTAATCAGCTAGCTCTCGGTTTTTGAAATGACACATTTTGACGCAAAAATCAACTAACAAGCTGTCAAATTCCTACTTAAGTATCAATTGGATTTTCTTAAAGAATGTATATTTGTCAACTAATTTGATTCGATCATATGATCTGTATCAAATTAATGCAATGCTTGATTCGAATACCCTATGTAGTGAATTACTTTTACGATTTCCTTTTACAATTGACATTTTGAAGGGATTTATGCGCGCAACGTGCTATTAGTAAAATGTCCAATGTTCCATTTCTCAAAAAGGGTTTTTTGTCAGGAAAAGAAACCACGTTACATTTTGAAGAGGTTTATTCGTGTAACGTGCTGTTAGCAAAATGTCCAATTTTATTTTAAACTGATATATGCAGGTTAAGTGCATCAGAGAATGCAATTGAAGACAGATAAAACATTTTATTATATTCTAACATCTTAATACTATGACGTGAGTTAAAAAATACATTTAACAGTTAAGTATTTTTGTAGTCGGTGATCTCATGAATGTCGTATATACATAAGAAAAAGGATACGAATTTTCCTGGTAAGCCGCGCTCGTGATTTGGATGGGAGGCTTCTTATACCTAGTGTCATAAGCACTTATGTTCTTTGGGTAGTACGTTAAGCACTTCGTACATTTGTTATATATAAGTAGCGTTGGTTAAACTCATGGTTAGTTTAGATGTGACCACGAGCTATGCAACTGGTTAGAAATATCGGCAATCAAAAATCAAAAATCGTTAAACGTGACTACCCGGCAAGTAGTAAAAATTATGATTAAGTTAAGTGGTCACTGCAGCCCATGGACAACCACGTCCAATCTCAATAGAACGGAAGTTCTATTTAAGGATGGACCCGGATGTGTTCCTACTCTTGAGGACTAACATGGTCGCCTCCAATAATGTGTATCCGGCAACCACAACTCCCCAACCGAAACACAATACATGTAGAACATGTTGTTTTACGGCGGGTTATGAGGGCGGCGGTGGTGCCGCCCCGGGCGAGCTCTAACCGCTCTACCACCTTGATTCTAAGTAAACACGTTTTGAACGTTAATAAAATCTACTTTTGCAATAGAAGAAGCGTAAATTACTTTTCATCCCATAATTTCGCGAAACAAACGTTGGTTCCCCGATAACGGTGCAAAGTTGTATTTTTCTGCGATATCATTTTTTTTATAGATGGGGTCTCAGCCTTTTCAAATATTTTGCTGCACAATGCTTTTATACAGGGAAGAATTATCGGTTGATATTTAAATGTTTATTTTATTTCCCAAAATCATGAACAAAACATTCAAGTGTAAATAAATGTGTAGTTTTTTTATTTTTTTTTGTTCAAGTAGAACTAAAAAGATTTCATGTATTTAGCTACCTAAATTTTCATGTTCCTTGTATTTATTTTTGCATAGAGTGGAATGAAATGTAACGAGAGCCAAGTTTCTTTTTCCCTCGCACAGCGTTTTTACTATAGAACCCCTCGTTCCACTTGGAATTCTACACTAGAATCCTTCGCTCCGCTCTAAATTCCAAATAACGCTCTCGTCCTAAAAGTAGTTACTACTTTGCTGGTGATACAACCTATTATTTCATAATTTTACTACACCATATTGGATTGCGACGCAGGACACATGACCCATTTCCAAATTTAATGTATGTAGTGACAATAATCTCCGAGAAAAATGCAAACAGGCAAATGCAACAAACAGACGGACATGAAGGCAATTTATTGAAACCTTCATTGAAAACCTTCCCTAATTTTATTATTAGTAAAGAAATTCATATAAAGTCATGATGGATAACGCGATTATCCGTGTTTGGTATCTAAAAGAAAAAAATTAGAAGAGCGGTTCGAAATCGGTAACTTTGGTAAAAAAATCTAGACATTGCGCTTTGGAAAATTTCCGGTATGATTTTTTATTTAAGTGAACTTATAGTCGATTTCAATTTATTTTCTTCGTTCTTAAGATATTATTATGTCTTGCTTTGAAAATAGTTTTCTATCACCTGTTACATAATAATGTGTTACCATACTTACATTTATGTGTTTTTACTATCTTCATCTCGAAAACCCATTACCTAATTGTTAATTATGTAATTTTTCATACTCTATGACTTGCGTATAGATAGATCAGACTTGCTGAAGACGGAATGTAATTTTCCTGAAAACTAATATATGTAGACAGCGGAATTGATAGAGGAAAATTGTGTTTGTCAATCTTCTGAGTATTTTACATTGAAGTCTGCTTAAAATTTGTAACAGTACTTGCGATTCGTTTACCATAATATAGCCACATGGTATTTGATGGTAAGGTAATTTTACACCTGGTGACAAAGTTATTCACAGTTAAGATTAGGAAATAAAGCCTTCCTAAGTTATGACTGAACGAAAATATTGCATATAATCATGTGATGGCTTTTGTCTATAAAATTACCAACAATATTACATTTCTCAACATATGTGAATATTCCTATACAATGTTTAAGACAGTCGAAACCCTTTGTACTACAACAAACAGGATACTGATGAACTTTGATTAAAAATATTTTATATTTGTTACAGATATCAAATCCAATCTCACGATAGGACCGACTAATCACGGACAATCGTGTCGCGCAATAGGTACATTACCGTGAACTGGCACCCGACACGGGTATCGTATATCAACCGCAGTGCTAAGATATCGGGTGTCGGTGGTAGGTTGGGGGTAGTGTGATGTAGGTGCGTGGTAGTGTAAGTGTCGTGTACGGTGTAGTGGTGGTGGTGAGATCACGGGCGAGGTGGCGAGGTGGCGCGGCGCGAGTGATGCCCGTCGCGGTGATGCAGAGGCATGGTGGACGCGGCTGCGGAGCGCCGGGCCGACGCCGCCGCCCCCTACGATACTGCTTCCAGCCTGACCAAGTGAGTTTGTTTTCTTTTTAATGTCATATAAAATAAAGTAGAATAATTAGTATTTAATTAAACCTACATTATTTATATACGTTTTAGTAATTATGTAAACCTAAGTACAATATAATTGTCAAAATTTAATACTTGAATTAAGGGTTTAAAATGGTGATTGAAAGGAGTAACATTTTTTATTTTTTACGATGAAATATAATAGGATATTTTGCATGACGTTGAATGTAAATATGGGATATGGTCTTATGTTATCGTTTTTAATAGACAAGACCATAGAAAATGCATGCAAAATAATTGAATGGAAATTCCGTTTATTGAGCAAAAAAGCTGTTTATTTTTAATCCTATATTTGATTTTCAATGACATCTTAAGGAAGTTAATAAAGTTAGAAGCATCGAAGCAAGTAGTTTTCTGTAAATTTCACGTCATTTAATTAGTGGTAACGCGCTACGGTACCAAACTGTATGATTGTAATATATAAAAGTACATATTATTTCAAAACCTATGATTTCACAAAGTATACTTGGCATTGTAAGTCCGATTGTACCTAATACTATTTAATTAATGAATGTTCAATCTTCAAGAGATAATTATGTAATAAATGGTAATGCACAATTTATTCAATGTCATGTTTCGAAATTTGTAATTCGTTTACTTTGCTCACGCTGTCAATAAAATGGAAATGACTCGGAAACAGTAGGTAAGTATATAAAATCGATCGTTAATGCCAGTAGTTACGTAGGCCATTAAAATATCTTGGCCGCTAAGGAGTAGCAAATTGATATTTATTGCGCATTAGTTCACATGTCGAATCATCATTATTGACCGTTGGCATCTCGCGCTGACCCCGTACCGCGATCAATCTATTGGGCCCTTCCTCATTGGGAACTCTATCAATAACAAGTTCTTCCTCTAATTTACTACTCGAGCGCTCATTCCGTTTACCTTTTAAGTACCTATCTACTTTGATATATAGTCATCATCGATCAGTCTTTTATTGATCTTCTGTATGCTCCTTTCTTACACGCATTCTTTCTTTCAGCGCTTGTTTCGTTTCAATTTTCATACATTATGGTTGGAAGAATGAGCTGTATCTGCAAAAATATTTATACGTACTATAATTCTGTGAGTTGTTGTGTATGCTCCACGCTTACTCAGAGTTGACACTAAATTAGGCGCAACATACTCTACGTAGAAACATAAAAGCAAATCTCGGCGCTAAATTAGTTGATAATCGGTTAGCGTGCGCTATGCGTAGATGTGATCAAGTGGCTCTTGTTTGGACGGGCTTCTTTATTTGGCTTCGTTGACTGCATCATCATAACTCGCAACGCAAATTGTTTCATTAGGTGTAAGTCGAGCCGGGCACGCAATACGAGTCGGTTAATGAGAGTACCGATACGTCTCGTCACGGCTGCCTGTTATCAGGGCCGTGGGCGGAGTGGCGGTGTGCCGTACGTACGCTAACAGTTTGTGCATGTGAGCGTCAATAGTAGCGCTTCCAGGAAACACGGACGGATTTCTCGGAACCGATTGAATGTCGCGCGCGTTTTCAGCAATGAATGATCGTGCAAGACGCTTTCGTTGACGTTGACTATCGCAAACACAGAAACATGAGCGCTAGTTCGGCGCCTCGTCCTTATCTTATCACTACACTCGTCCTCGTTACTGGCTGTCAAGCACATTGCAAAATGTACTTGTGCAACTGGCCGCGAAGCTATAAATTGTTAGTGCACGTGTTGATTTGGAACCCTGTGTAAATTATTAATTGCTTTTAGATGGTATTTATAGTAATAACAATCCGTTGACTCAAATATTTTGTAATAAAAAGTACACGTATTTTTAAAATGTAGCAGGTAGATATTACTGTCTTAATTGTATAGGCACTCTGTAAGATTTCTCAAAATTTAAAACGAACATTTCGTATCCTTATCAGAATTGATATGTGTGATAAAGTTGGGAGAATTTTATTACAAGTTGCATTTCTGTAAAAGGTTTTCGTCTTAATGGCTAATGATAACAATTTCCATGAAAGAATGTTCATAGTGTATTCATAAAACGAATAAATAATAATAATTGAATCAAACGAAAGGGCTAACCAGTGAACGAATAGTTTTTTAACATCTATAGACATTTAATCATATTTTACTTATACATATCTAATTTAAAAGTCTAGTTTCTTTTAAAGAGGTTTTTTCTATTTTAGAAGTAATATAATTCTTACATTAGTATTGCTCCAATAGTAAAGTGGTTCTTTTGCCCTTGAATTTTTTATTGACCCCAAATATGAAAAGTCTTACTTTATCCCTATCACAGAATCTTTGTTGCTTCTCAGAGCTTGTTTCCAAGTATCTTGCTTTACCAAGTCATTTTGTGCCATCCAGATAATTCTTTAATATTTTTGGAACTGTCTAGATTCTCCAATCTACCCATCCTTCTTTGTAAAACATTTGTTATGGTAACCCTACTCTACCATATAGTAATGAGATCTAAATTTCGTAACGATTGTAAAGTATGTTACGATTTTAAATAAAAATTTTGACAGGTTTCGTTTATTTTATTCGTATAAAAAATACAAAATAATGAAGCAAAGTACCGACTTACTTAAATAGTAGTTAGGTTCTATTAATTGTTACTTAAATCCCGTAGACCATATAACGGCACGCTATAGTCGTTTATACACAATAATAAACAATAAATCAACATAACAAAGGGAATATCTAAGAATATGAGAATGTATTGCCTCCTTTCCGAAGATTTAAATGCGAACGGTACTAGTATACAAAGTGACTTCGTCATCGTAATACGTGCATCGTAAAACACCTGGTGCCGGTGTCAGACGTCAAGGACAGGCGCATCATTTGTAACATAAAACGATAGTCTATCCGGGTTGCTACCACCGCTGTCTTCATAACAGCCGTGAAGCAATTCTTTTTTGTTCAGAGAGGTGTGGTTGCTGGCTATACTTATAACGGAATTGTTCATCTTAGTTTTCATAAGGAACTTCAGTACCACCTTACAAAAAATTGTAATATAGTTCTGTTGTCCGATGTAAATGTATATGGGCTTTAAGGACAATTTTAAATCAGGAGGTCTACGAATTTGCTATTGCAGCATAACCTAAATAAGTAAAATTAATCTTAGTTAATTCAATAGTTACATTTCTGGTCACACTTTTGCCTTCCTAGCAACACTGCATCTGTCAAATTAGTTCTTAGTATCCAAATTTTCACTCTAGTTACATATTCTACCTTTTTTCATGCGCATACCGCAATTTTTCACCGTCACTAAGACGAACGTAATTGTCGTCCTTTGTAAAATTTTAAAATAGATGTCAATAAATGTTTGATTACCTGTTTTTTACGTAAATGAAGCGCCTAGAACACTTTTGTGTTCTAATACCTATTTTCTTGAAAGCTGACATGCATGCTTTAAACGGAATCATGACTAGCCACGGTATAGAACTATTTCACTATCTTACCATATTGATGTTTATAAAACAATATCTGTAGGTCGCATCATCCTAAAAACCTTCATCTATTTTCGAGTTGAAGAGCAATTAAATTCGGTTTTCATCAGCAGAATAAATGAAGCCACATACGGAAATATTTCTAAATTAGAAAATTGGTGTATAATTTATATATTTGACGCTGTTTTTGTGAAAATTATTACACAACATTCATGAAAGAAAATTTAGTGAAGTTTGGAATGATCTATCTCGATAGGTAATTTTTTTCAAAAGTTAAAAAAATATGTACGTATATACACGTATATATACGTATACACCCCAAATATACACATAGTTCAGTAACGTTCAAACTATTATTAAAATTGATAATATTGCTATCTTATAAACAAATATATTAAGATTTTGAAAATTAAGAATACATATCAAAAAGTACGCTATTTAAATCCTACAAAATAAATAAATATTATTCAATATAACAGGAAAAATATTTTATTGTAACAAGTTGCGAGTGAATAACATGTTATTTAAAGGTATTAATTAATTAATGTATAGTTTAGCGTATGTAATATGAAGCAATAACTGTTCAGCGCTTGGTAATGGTTAATGGTCATCTAGTGTCAGTATCTAACTTAAAAGCTTTTTCAACTAAAACGATTTTAATGGCATGTCTATATTAGACAGAAATGATGTCATATAGCTCGAGCATGACACTCCTTGTGAATCTAATTTGGTAACAAATAAAACATGTTTTTGTTTTTATATAAGACGAGATTTTGCACGAATATTGTTACAAGCTTATGAAAATGCAAAATTTTACTGGAGGTCAAAGTAGATCTTGGCGTAGAGCCGAAAGCGCATTTGTTTGGCCGGTACGAGTTTTATTATCCGTTACTATGCGCTTTTGATTTAAGTAGGTGCAATTTATGGATTAAAACTGAAGGAAATACAAGTCGGCGGTTGTCAAAGTTGTGTTATGAAGACGAAGGCAGCGTAACGGCTGGCGGCAGCTAGCTGGTCGTTCCGCGTCGGTTGGGTCGCTAAATTTGTCGGTGACGGTGCGAGGGGCCTGCGGCGGGGCGGGGACTATTTTCGTCTGGCGGCCACGTTTGGAAAATGCGCGGTGACGTCACGATCCTCCACGGCGATGGCATCATCGAGCCGCGACACGCACCGGCCGACTTGCCAAAATATCGCGCAAGCTCCCCGCTATCAACTTTATTTTGGTCATTGTTCGGAGATGTGCCTCTCCCTCGCGAGGTGCGTTGATGGATCGGAATTACGAATGTTGTTTATGGCCACCTTGGATTATAACCGTTATTTTTACAGTAAGAAGCTCATGATATGAAAGTTTAGTGCGGACTAGCATACGTGTCGACTATTACTAATCATTAATAAGGAGATATATTTTAAAGTCCTCCATAAATGAAAGTATTCCTAAAATATTAGAATCTATAATATATCGGTTGCAAATTATGTTAATAAATAGTTTTTTTCACGTATATCTCAACCATTACGATTCATGACCTTAAAGGAGCTGATATTTTGCATGCCCCTTTTCCATACTTTAATTATATGTTTGGACAATGGGCACATATAGCGTAAAATATCCATGAAACTACAATATAATGTACTCGAAGAAGACAAACGTCAAAAGCATAGCAACAATTTAAAAGAGGATAAAGTTATGGAAGGTATTTATTGATATATAGAAAGAAGAAAAAAAAGAAACGTTTATTCCATCCATGACACAACAAATTAAATAAGTAAATATTAATCGGTCTTATATACTATCTTTTAAATATGTAGATACGTGAAAATTTGATATGAATAGAAGAAAAAAATAAATACAAACACGTCCACGGACGGAAAAGGACTCGCTCAGCCTTAGCCTTAGCCTCAGGACACGGTAGGGTAAGCTGCTTCCACTGATTTTCAGCGCACCCGCTGTTTGCATATTTCACCCAAGCAACATACCGCAAGCCTTGCCAGAATACTGACGAGTTATTACGACTACATTTTTGTTTTGTTATTTTTTATATATCAATACATGGGGCATACAAGACTATTGACACCTAGCCTCAGATCATCTTTGTTGTCCGAGGTGAGGCAATTAGTGGGCATTGGAGATGTCCTTGAAGAACGTGAAAAGGTGTCGTTCTATTATTACTGTAATACCTCTGGCTTAAGGGACTGAGGACCATTCCGCTTTATCCGGGATATCCTCAAGAAATCTTTTATTCCCAGTGCTATGTTCTGTCTTTGGACGAGGTAGAAGGTTGGTGTGTTTAAGCATTCGTCGGTCGTTGGTAGTAATAGAGAAATCAAGCCCAAAAACTCCCGAGAAAGCAGGCATTTAAAAGAGCGTGCCATTTGTATGAGTGGCTAGGTATAATGAACTGCGGCACGGCTATTCGAATTTTACATCTGAAGAGTGAGTTAGGTGAGGTTAGATGAGGCAAGCATAGATAGCGGGACTTTACTTCTCAGTCTACGTCCCTATGATAGATAAGGAACGACAACCTTCCGGGATCATTCTCGAGAGAGCGGTGTTATAACTCACCATGTAGCTACAAGGTGTCCTATAGGGTTAGTACAATATTTGGTCCTAATAGCGTCAAGTAACCTGATGTGCAAAGAAAAATATGTAATAATATTTAATAAGAGAAACAAGAAGTTCTTTAACTTCAAAAGAGTGATTCTTCGTTTTATGGACAAGACCAAGCTTAAAGATTGATATATTTATTTACAAGACAAGTTTAATAATGACCATCGAACTGTGCTCAAGATCAGGTATACATACTTGTATAAAAATAATATAATGCTATTACTATCAGAATAAAACTGCTGTGACAAACGGAAAGGACGAATTTGTAATGGTTCGTAAGGTTATTTTTTGTTGTTTGGCAAGAAAGTCCTAAAAATGTCACTTATTATGTTTGGCATGTGGGACCTACCGCAGATATAATTAACACTTTGCACTATTACAACGAGAACAGTTGTACTATATAAGATTTAATTTTGTACCAATAACAATCAAGTATGTTATTGTTGGCATGATTGATTGTTCCGCTAACAATGTCGCGGATGCTGTTTGCATTGCTTATTTTAGTTATGTACTTACTACGACTCTACCTTTGTTGGTAGCTAACGACATGACTTGCATACGATGACTTTTAGTTCTCTATGGCGTACTTTAAAAATATTTTTGTACCAGCAATAAAAACCTACAAATACTAACTGAACAGCCACGGCCTGTTTAGTTGTTCAACTTGCGTTGATTCGCAGTTTACTTTGTTTACTCGGCACTTCAATGTACGTATGTGTATGATGTGTACCTCGTAAGTGCGAACACAGAAGGTATCGTACCTGTTATCAGTGTTAAAGCAACAATGCGAGCCTCTTACCACGTTGCTTTGCATGTACTTTCATGCAGTACATTGGTAGAAGCATCAGCTGGCGGTTCGACGACGATTTGCCGTGGCGTGTCATCGTTTGAGATATCGTGGTAGCGGCCGTAGGGTCGGGCGCGCGCTATCGTTCGGCGATCGGCAGTCATCAGTGTCGCGCGACGAGCGCCGCCGCGTGGTACGTTCGTGTTCGGTTTCGCTAATTCGACGACCATGCTAGTTTATTTACAGTGACGTTTGACGTGAAACTAATGTAATTTATGAACATGGTGTTATTAATAGGAACATGCAATGTATTCTTACACAGGTGAATAGAAACTCTGTTTTATTTTAAGGCAACGGCTGACCCCCGTATTCAATGAGCGTTATCGAATAGTGCAGGAATATGTAAATCTTCTGATCGCTATGTGCTGTACGTGTATTTGCTATTTCATAAGTAGATGTAGTCAATTTTATTAATAAATGGGTGTTTATACGTACTTCTAACAATATTCTTGTATTATTTTATGAACATGAAGAGATTTGCAGGTAACTAAATCCAATCAATCGTGATGTTCTTCTGTTAATGTTTATACATGAGGTTATAACCAATTATAATCAATTTGTAGCTTGTAAATTAAATAAAATATTGTTTTCCAAAAGTTTCCGATCTAAATAAGTAAACATTATACTTATAAATACTTTTTTAGATAATATTGAATCTCGGTTATTTATTGTTATCTTATTTTATCATCGATTTATGCAGTTGGTTCTTTAAATGCAAGATAATTAGCCCATTATTAATATCATGTTCATACTACAAATGTCTCATTTAGACTTGTTTTGAGGTACTGAGTTGCTGTAACTACATAATAACTACACTTCAAAGTAATTTCCTGTTAGACAAACTTTTAGTAAATATTAGTTACCTTCCTAATAAAAGACCAAATGCGTAATGAATTCATTTAGTTTGGATACACTCAGGCGGGACTCATGTTTTATATGGAGGTGTTGCAAGTGTCCATGGGTGGTAATAATAACTTACTAACAGGTGGACTGAAAGAAAAAAATGTATTACATACTTAACGGTAAAATATTAGTAGAGGTATTTAAATAGTATTCCATACCATTATTGGCTCGATACATTTGGAAACCTTCCGGTATAATAAATGTCAACACCACGTCTATTTGCTAGCCTTTAACATAAAAACTGATTATCTAGTAGGCATTACAAATGATATGACTGATTGAACACAAACGGATTAGTGGAATACTATACAATATGATTTTACTATAAACATGATCAGCTGTCGAGTCTATGACGGCAACCTTTTATTTAGATCTTGATAGGTCAATACTATGGTTACAGTCTCCCTCACATGAAGGTCAACATTAGAATACAATGCCCCTCATATCTAGAAAGTAATTTTATTAATTACTTTTTAAGGAAAATTATTATAAGGACAACTGGCAAGAGTTATCTGTAACATTCTTAAAGGTATACAAAATTACAATATTAATTATATCTTTCTTAAAGGTCTGTAGAGTACCAAATCTTGTCAGGTTGCCTCCAAATCCCGTCCCAATTCTGGGAAGACTGGCTGAAAAAAACAGTAATGGGTTAATGATGATGATACAATAAACTATATCGTGTCAGTAATAAAGCAAATATGTAGAGTACTTGGTAGTGTAATCAGCAGCGAGTGGTCCAGTTTCCCGTACCGTCATTATCACTGCTATACGACCAGAGTTGAATGACCATTGGAATATTTACAACAATTAAAACGCTTCCATTAATATTATACTCTTGTTTCGTCTGAAGATTTACTTATACTAAAACATTTGTGATATAACTACTACATACAAGATCACGTCTATGTATTGTATAGTCATCGATAACTTAAAAATTTGTTGTCATGCAAAATTGTTTATATTTGAATAAACATTT
Source organism: Phocides pigmalion okeechobee (assembly GCA_018251015.1). Classification (NCBI taxonomy): domain Eukaryota; kingdom Metazoa; phylum Arthropoda; class Insecta; order Lepidoptera; family Hesperiidae; genus Phocides; species Phocides pigmalion. The sequence continues at coordinate 4,865 of DWON01003928.1, read as the reverse complement.
TTCAATCTCTAAATTTTAAAGTTGGAAAAGTTAAAGAAACATCTCTTTTTATGTCAGAAGAGTGGCAAATGAGCATGCAAACCACGTAATGATAAGTAGTCGCAGCCCATAGACATCCACGTACAACCACAAACACGACTAAAGTCCTATCTGAGCTCGAACATAGATACGTTGCTACTCCCGAGGACTAAGATAGTGGTCCAGCTTTAAAATGTAGATCACAAAAGGGTAGACCACAAACACTGAGGACTAAGATGTTCGCCTCGCTTCAAAGTATAGCCAGCAACCGTACCTCTCCAACCGAAACACAAGTGATGTTTTACGGCGGATTATAAGGGCGGTGGTGGTTCCTCCCCGTCGAACTATTGTTCTCCTACCTTTAAATCTGGGTTGGCATCCGAATTCAACCCTTGCAATATTATTTTCTGATAAAATAACGATGTGTATATAGTAAATTAACGCTTTTAAAGACGACTTCGTATTTTTCATTCAACTTAAATACATATTGATATGACGTTAGCACAAGAAAAGGTTATCTGTAACGTAATGCAATTCTTAGGTTTCGTTGGAAAAGTTGCCGGCTACACTTAGATACTAGACAATTATCTTAGTCCTCGGGAGTAGCAAAGTATGTTCTTACGACATCAGCTTAAGACTTACATAAGAGATGATATCTATTGTACTAGTCTAGGTATATGGTAAGGAAGAACCTTACACAAGCCTTTCTAAGAGGGTAGCAAAACTTGTCGTTATGTGGACTGCAGACACGTTCGCTATTACTACACTTTCAAACAGTTTGTGGTTGCTTAGCAACGCTATCATTCTTAGTCTTATTAGGTAGCTTGATGTGCGACATTCATAATTTATGTGATGAGATTTAAGTGTCATAGGCAAAAAGGTATTTTATTTCAGGCCTAATGTTGTAGACAATTTGAATCTATATACACTATTAAATGTAAAAGACCTTTTTCACTTTTGCACTAAAATTTACTTTAACGTTTTCTGTTTCTCGCACAAATGTCAACTAGCTCTATTGAAACTGCAAATCTTATTTACCTACTTTTAACTTTTGCACTGAGATTCTGCCTCAATGTTTTTTGTACATTCACTGACCGTTACAATTGAACCGTTATAAGTGAATGTTGGCTCCGAAGACGATAGTGTTAAATTTTTTGCATGATATGCCATAAATTGTTGGAATATATCTCATTACTGTCCATTTGTGTAACATTGTCAGTATTGGATATTCAAGAATAATAAAGCCAAATTTAAAACGTTTGTTATGGCCGACCTTGATTTGAGTAACTTATTTTTAATTTACTTAATCACGTTATTCAAATAAATTAGGAGATTATTTATTAAAATTAATAAATAATTAATTATTTAACCTTATTAAATTAATTAATGTTATTAAAAATAATTAATAATTAATTAATTAATCTTAAAATTAATATTAAAATATAACACTAGATTTTATAACCATTTTTACACTTATGGTAATTATAGCGATGTTATTGATACTGAGAGACTGCATAGCCGAAGGTACCCAGGAACATTCGTTGTTACCTTCGATAAACTCTGATCCCAAAATATCATGTAGTAAAGAGATAGTTTCATGTAAAAATTGTTCTCCTGAAAAGTATGTAGGAAATATACTCGGAACACCTCATATAAGTATCTTTACCTTCCGCATTTTTCAATAATACAGGTGGCGTTAGTACATATTCTAGAACGAACCACGAAATTTTAACTACCCTAAGTTATTACAATACCTTACCCTAAGTTATTATAGTAAGCAAGTAGGGAGTTTGCGACTTCCGTTCTTCCATTAGGCGGTTCTTAGAATTAGTTTAGTGCTAGACACTGCATTAGATTAAAATCTTTATAAAAAGACCTACGGCGCCCATGACGGAATATCTAAGTAGTTAGTTAACAACACAAAAATAGGAAAGGATTATTAACTTCATAGTAACTTTATAATTTCTTTGTTTGAGGGGATTCACATGTAGTATGACTTATTATAAATGAGATATATTTAATTGCAATTTAAAACTGATTTGCTAGTACTGTTTTGAAAAGTAACTGTTAAATGTCACAGTTAAATGATTACTTGTAAAAATATTTTTGAAATATACATTAAGCAATAAATATATATATAAAGAAATTATCTATATTATGAATAAAATTTGAGTTTGAGATTATATGTTTACCTATGTATGTTTATATGTAGCTGCCAAATATGTACCAAAATATTTTTTCTAGCTTTGTTGTGCTTCAAATATAGATTTGTATGATAGCAGAGGAATCTGAAGAATCATGTGTTAGTTCTTCAGTACTCCTGCGTCACCAAGTAGCAGAGTGTATATCTATATAAATCACTATGCATTTTTCATTTGTTTGATAGAAATATGTATGGAGCCACAGAATAAAATATTATTAAAATCGGTTAATAAACAAAGGAGTTATACCTCAGTATAAATAATAAAATATATTATCATAAAAACGAATTAAAAAACATTTTTTGAAGCTGACAAAGATGTGGAAGATACAGAATACCAAATGTCTTGGTACAGACCATGTATTTTATGAGGCCTAGAATGTCTGACTGAATTCAAAACACGATGATAATACAACTAACATAATACCCTGTAAAGCATTACTTGTGTTTCGGTTGGAGAGGTGCGGTTGCCAGCTCCACTTTGAAGCGAGGCGACCATCTTACTTCTCAGGAGTAGCAACATATCTACGTTCGAGCTAGAAGATTTCAATCGTGTTTTTTGTTGTACGTGGATGTCTATGGGCTGCGACTACTTAACATCAGGTGATTTGCATAGTCGTTTGCTACTCTTCAATACAACCAACAAAAAATATAACTAAAATTTTGTTATAATTGTTCCACTCAATCTAGCGACCCGCAACCATTACAATCTCATTTCTGTTTATCCTCCGACTTAATTATATTACCTAGCTAGACTAACCGAGTGAACTAAAATTCAATGTCGAGTGGGTTTTATTTGTCAAGACCAGGATGTGTACGCATAATGTCACATACCTGGCGCCTACTACTTGAGCCATTCCTTGTTGAAGTTACTCTCACGTACCTAATAATTATAATGTTTTGACTTTATCGACAACATGCGACCAAACGGTAAGCGATAAAGAACTGGTCATAGCTCAAAACACAGGCACCTAAACTTATATAAATGTTGAAAACGTCCGTGGATTCTTTTCAAAAGTTTAATCTATATATAATGTTTTCCCAAGAGCAATTTGTTTAAGTGTTGACTTAAAATAAAAAAAAACTTAATCTCTCAATTGCTTTCATTTATTTATCTTGCTGCTTAGTTACTGGCTAACGCTTAAGATTGGCTAAAGTATCGAAGTGCAGTTACTGTTAGAGGTCTACACAATGAACTACGCGTCGCAAAATATGCGAAATATCTTATAAATGTAACACAACCAGAGTACAAAATGTAATTAACTTCGTCGATTACCAAAGCATGCTTTACAATTAAACGTTATGCAGCACCGGCTTGTTTTGCATTGTATGTACATGAAATGACGTCATATTCGGTAGGTATATATATCAATTAGATATATATTGAATAGAAAATTCCTAGAGCAGTCCATTTTGGATTATTGAACAGGGACGTATTTTTTTTTGAAATTAATACCTTTTTGATGTCCCCTAAAATTCAGTGTACAGGTAAACAGTTCTTTGTTATGGTATCGTCCAACTTTTGTTTATAGCATTCCACTTGTGTTAGAATTACGGACAAATGCAAATTTTCTTTATAATGATTCATGTCGATGAAAATAGTACCTACAACGTTATTAGTTATTTATTCATCAGTATGTGACAAGTACATTACATACTGCTATTCTGTTACGATGTTTCCGGCTCCGCCCATTCTCTTAGGTATTTCTACCTACTTAAGCGCCAAAGCGCAAATAAAAATATATTCATCAATAAGAACATAATTATTCGTTCCTTCATGCCAAAGTTTGTCACTTAACAGGTATGTATTTTTAAAGGTGGTAAATTAAAATAAGATAAAGTTGATCCTTTTTATGTGAGAAGAGTAACAAACGGACATGCAAAGCACCTGTGTATAGGGCAACCACACCTCCCCAACAAAAAGACAATACATGAAGAACATGATGCTTTACGGCGTGTTATGAGGGTTGCGGTGGCACCTCCCTGGTTGAACTATAGTTCTCCCACCCTTAAAACCTTTAAATCTGCGGCAGCACCAGCGTTTCTAACCGCAATAGCAAACGAACAAGTTGGTCACCCTGATTATTGGTCACTGTCGCCCGTGGACATCTGTAGACACTGTTATATAGAACAAGAGTTTATTACTACAACTGAGAACTGAAATTGTCTTCTTTATACACATTATTCCTTCAGGATTGCTTCGAGCCAGAAATTTGTGTGACTAACTTTCTTCCTATCGAAGCCTACTAGTTCTACACTCTTGCAAACCAAATTCTGGTATGCAGGATATCGTAGAACAGAGTTATATGACGCCTTATGACATTTTTCTCCATATTTAGATTTGGATATCACTGCATTATTATTATGTCATTACATTACATCAAAATATTTAACAACTGATAAGTATCGTAGTCTTAACTATCTACTAGCGTAGGTGCTTTAACATTATGTAATGTTCCTTTTATTTTTAAACTGACGTTGTCCTATTTTGAAAGTTGTATATATCGCGTGTCCGCAAGAATACTGTATTAATTCTAAAAACGTACTTTTCAGGAGAAGCGATTAAAGTTTTTTAACGTACTTTTTTTAGTCGAACTGTATCATTAATTCAGTTAGTGCCAAATTTTGACATGATACTGTATTCTTC
>DWON01003927.1:0-17114 GCA_018251015.1 Phocides pigmalion okeechobee | reverse complement strand
AAGAACAAAATAAGAATAACTGACAATATTTATTTTATTGGAGTTACTATAAGTAAATTGATCCCTCCATAAGGGCCTCGTCCTTGAACGATTACATCTGCATAAAATAGGCATACACAAAGGCCCATATTCACACAGTATTTATTTATAAAGATAATAATATATACACAATTTACTATGCAGTTAAGTTTTAATAACAAATTCCCAAAAGTTAAATGAACTAGTTACCTTAATGTGAAGTTTGTTTTATTTAAAATAATTTGTTACATGGTGAATTAATACTAAATATATTTTATTTTAATAAAAATTGTTTTATTTTTTAAGACAGAGGTGATGAATTGAAGATCTAGGTTCATATAATGGCAAAATTATATATTGTTTTTAAAAATAATAATGTACAGGTATTTAATAATTTTGATTATTAAACATATAGGACAAGAAATTACAAGTTTGCAGGGAAGTTCCATTTTCATTTTTTAGCACCTCTTAACATCTTAAACTCTTCCCTTATACTGCACAATGCTCCGGGCACATCATTGTTTTCTTTTAGTATTCTCTGATATTCCTTCAGCATCTTTAATTTAGGTGTTGTACTGAGTACTAAAACAGAAATAGAATTATTTCAGTATTATAGAAATTTGAATGTTTTAACTAATTTTATGTGATTCAAATAAAGCATTCACAATACACTATAACTAATGCAATGTTTGGGTAATCTATACAACTTGGATTAACACTTTCACTGCCATGCAAATAATATAGTAATATAGTAATGCAATAATATAGTAATATAATGCAAATAATATAGTAATATTAGATCGAGTCAGCTTTGTGGGAGGCAGTAATAAACTGGTGCTGATTTCTCTAGATTGAAGATGCACTGACAATTCACAGAAATATTGAATTTTTTAGAATCTTAATGCAATTTATAAATACACATATGTGTACTTGTACAAACAAACTTGTAGCAATGATGTAAATACAGTTCTTGTGTTTTCCCTTAATCTATATAAATTTGAACATACATGATAGGTATGTACAAGCCCCCGGAGCATTACACCAAGTAATATACAGCAGGTGTGTATGCCACAGAAAGTGATATTACATCTAGAGAGTGCACATTGATCTCACACATTTTTTATATTTGTGGTATGTAATTTATGTTTTGTATTTATGTTAAGGATAATAAGTTTTTTCTGGGATACAGTGTTAATGATTCTTAGCATCAATATATACATACATTCATACTGTTTTGATTTAACATTCCTCATTAATCGGACCGAGTAGTTTTCTGTGTCTTTCTTAGCTTCTGTAAAAAACTGAAAGTATATAACTTGCTTATCATTTGCTCTTGACTCTATGCAGTAGTAGATTTTTAAAAACTTCTTATAATATTTTTTTGCCATTAAAAATGCTTCATGAGTTTCTTTCACTTCCTGTGATAACAGTTTCTGATCTGGAAAAGTAATATAATTTATTGATCAGTATCAGTATCAGATCATATTAAGATGTTAAGAAATACATAATGGTATGTTAAGATGTATATGAAAATAATAAATAACTTTTACATTGTATTACATGTGTCTTTCCATTATGACAAAGTGTAATCTTATTTAACCTGGACAGCCATGGTGAAGTTAAACTATTAGATCTATAACCACTTAGGTCTAAAATAAAATATCACGTACTTATACAAAATTATTTTAATGTTAGAATAAGAAAGTTACGTACCTTGCTTATAATTTTCATACTGAGTTTGTTGTTGAGACACTGCTTTTAATTTGTCTTCAATTTCTTGTCGCAATTGTTTATTCTTTTCGACAAGAAGTTTCAGTTCTTCGTCACTACTTCGAGCAGTGCATACTTGATACTTTATACACTGTACAAAACTATCTTCCAGAAGTTTAAGAATTTGGTTGCAATGTTCATTAATATGAAACTCAAAATCACGGAAATTAGTTTTTTCAATTTCTTTTAAACTTACATAGTAATTCCAATTTTCTTGTATAACGCTCATTGCTATTATATTACTTTGTATTTATACATAAATATTTGATCAATCGTTATATAAAATACGACAACAAAAACAATTTTTTTTAAATAAATTGCACTTCGACAATTCAATAACCGTCAGTTTGTTATTAATAACGACTTATTTTCAAAAGCTTGATTGTTTTCTTGTCATGTCATCGTGACAACGAATGGCATTTGACATTTTGTAAAAATTGTTCTTCAAAGAGTACAGTACACATATAATATACATATACTGCCATGTACTACTTACTTATGACTTACAGGGCAGTAAAATATTTTAGAAATCCTTCAATTATTCACTATGACCTCATAAATTATCCACACTAGTCTGTGGCCATAGATACCGTGATGTTTGCTAGTCCTATGTCCTTCTCTCTCTCTCTTTCTAATAATATAATAAAATTTGGGAGCCTAGCCTAAATAATAGGGGGGGTTTTCGGGTCTTGAAGGTATCCTTTTTACTCAAGCAGTTTTCAAGGAGGCAAGAACATTCCGTAGATAACACAAGTATATCTTACAAAGACAATATTACATTTATAGTTGCGATTCCCCGAAGATTATTATGTGTATCAGGGTTGGCACCAGCGCACTGCACGTCTTTTGCACGTCTGCCGTATCAATTTCATTGACTGGATTCGAAGATCGCGCATCGACCACTTACTAATATAAAAATCAACAAGCTAATTTCTGCTGCTCCTGAAGAGACATGCGCTAAGATTTCGATACTATAATTTATTATATATATTTATTTATTATAGTAATGTATTATAATAATGTAATTAGCGACACGCAATACTTTTTACGAAAAGGGTGTTAAGGTTTTTAGACCCGTGTAGAAAAGCATGCCATTACATTATGAATACCAAGTCATATAAATAGGATTTACAGTATAAATATATTCCTTAATTAACGGCATTGAGAAAACAAAATATCACGTTCCGGTTATTTCGCGTCAATTCATTCGATTAAATTATTGTAAGTTTTAGTTATCTGTATCTGTTTGTATTCTTTATCTGTGTGGCTGTCGTTATATTTGTTCTGTGTTGTGCTGTCGTCTGTCGCTAGAGTCGAACAAGTTGTCCTATTGCACCTCCAAGCAGTTTTATAGGTTTTTGTGGAAAACACTGTAAACTTAGACAAGGGATTTTGAATATTGAATAAGAGAAAAAGTATTCTACCTACAATTAATATGTTGAATAAAGCTAAGCACATTCTCAACTTTATAACGTATACCTGACCTTTGTCGTGTTGCAAATGAGTGGAGAGGATGGTACGTAAATGTTATGAATTACTAAACTTGTGAGTTATTGCATTAGATAAGGATTTTATCTCATTGTAATAACTGTATTCTATGCATATAAATCTCACATGTTTATTTCAGGTTTTCTCTAGATATTTAAGAAATCTCGAGGCGATTTCTGGTCATTATGTTGTATAGTATAGTGAGTGAAACACTGGTGAAGTCTCTTTGGTCCACTTGTGTCCGGAACAAGAGTTTTATGTTTTGGACTAATTTGTTCCACACTTTGTCAAATGGGCCATTGTCTCAGTTGTTTCAAATCTCAAACAAATGCTGATTCTTTGTCATCCCCCCACAGGAAAAAAGATGGTATGTTGAAAGTATGACTTTATTAAAATATAAAATTGGTAAATAATACTTAACATTGTTTATAAAACTATTACATACTATACTATGGGTATTGAGAAATTGTATTGGTTACTTAATGTGTAAAGTTCACCAGTACCTTGAACTTATTCTATGTACTTTTATTACGCCTTTTCTTTGTATATTTTTATTATTGTGAAATTATATATTTTTTCAGAAATCACGGAAATAGTCACCACCAGTCAAGTGCCTTCTGTAATGACTCCAGACTACCCCCAGGAAGAACCACTTCTTTGTGACAATGAAAATAGTATAAACTTCTACAAAAACAATAGTTCTGTACAAAATGCTATTACTTTAAGTTCCTTTAGTGATTTAGGCACTGGAGAAATGATCAATTCACAGAGAACAAATGTTAATTGTGAAAAAGCTCCAAAATCATTTTATCATAAGCTGCCATCCATTCCTCGGACCATGTCATCTTTGGGTTCTAATGAGCCTAGAATTTCAGAGTCAAAAATTAATCAGTTATTTGATCAGTACAAAGATTCTCTAGATGAAGCAATATTAGCAGAAGGCATAGAAAATCTCTGCAATGATTTGCAATTGAATCCAGATGATTTCAAAGTTTTAGTGCTTGCTTGGAAATTAAATGCTAGTCAAATGTGTAGATTCACAAAAGTAGAGTTTGTGCAAGGTTTGAAAAATTTGAAAACGGATTCAATAAAAGGTATACAACAAAAATTAAATGATATAACTAATGAACTAAGAAGGGACACTGAACAGTTTAAGGATTTGTATAGATTTACATTTAAGTTTGGCCTGGATGTTAGCACTGGACAGAGAATCTTACCTTCTGACATTGCTGTAGTTCTGTGGCGTCTAGTCTTTACAAACAATGAGCCTCCTATACTAGAGAGGTGGTTGAGCTACCTAGAGAAGAATCCTCATATAAGAGGCATCCCTAAGGATACCTGGTACATGTTTTTAAATTTCTGTGAATTTGTGGGTGATGATCTCAGTAGCTATGATGACACAGAAGCTTGGCCCAGTTTATTTGACGATTTTGTGGAGTATGAAAATGATCAGATGAATCAGAATGTTACAAAAAGTGATATCAAAGTTGAGGATTGATTATGTTTTGCCAAATTTTAGCTACTGTAGGTACTTAATTCATGTTATTGAGACTGATAATCAGATAATGAATGCTCCATGTTGAGGTTGGGAGGTAAAAATATATAATGAATGGTGTCATAACTATACAAGCATATTATTATATGATCATTAAAAGAGGAACTAAAATTGAGCAGTTCACATAAATGTAAATAATGTCATTATATATTTTGTAACTATTTGTGGAAGTATATACTTAAGCTTTAGTTTTAATAAGCATTGACATTCCAGGAATGGAATTAGCCAGAATTTGTAAATATAAAGTTCGTAAGGTGCCTATATATTTGTATTTGGCTCCATGATATAAAGCCATCAAGAAGCCATAATTAAATGTATAGGCGCATTTAATCTGTATTGCTCTACTAGAGTCTAATAATGCTGTGTACTTATGTACTTGGTCACTTGGCTGTATACCCTTAGCACCATCCATAAATGCCTGATATTGAAACGCATAATAGATTTAACTCACAGCAAAACATTATTTTCTATTCTATTGAGATTTTAGATTGCAAAATGAAATATCTACCAATATTATTAGGGTTTGATTCTGAATAACAATGTGATGTGTACGTAAAAAAAGTTTTATTTTCCTGCCAGAAACATAACTTACAATTTGTTGTTGATCATTAATATGAAAATAATATTACAAGAAAAATTATTATAAAAAGATTTAAGACAAGTCAAATTAACAATACATTTCAAATTTAACTTAAAAATACCTATTTATTGTTTGAAAAACAATGCAATTGTGAAATGACTGAACCAATACCTTGTGTATTTGTATTTTACATTTATTTGACATGTGTGGATACAGATGGATATCCTTAACTGTGTTGTTCTCTACCAAAAACAGAGCCCAGTTAGCAAATCTATACATTTAGTTTCAAAAAACAATAGATATTACAAATTATATTCAAACTACTTTCAGATTATGGGTAGATAACTCTGTAATGTAAGATAAGTGTGGTCACTTTCATAGTTCAATGTATACATGCTGAAACGGATGTTACAATATTCACATTCAAGTTCGTACGTTTTTTTGAATCTCTAAAAGAAACTCACCTATAGGTAACAGTAAGTCGCTTTACTATATTTCCTTCACCTTTAAGGCTAGTTATAATTAAATTAAAACATACGCACATGACGCGAAAACCGGTATTCGGAAATGAAATCGGAACGCTCACATAGAAGACTGAAATTCGTACAAATTTTGGGTTGGGTTATCACTATAGCTTAATTATTGGTAAATCAAATTTAATGATAATTTCTAAATATAGAAAAAGAAACAAATATGGCAGTTTTAATAAAATGTATTTTATTTAAACAAAATAATATAGCAGTATTTTGAATGCACGCGAGGCGGTCGGGGCCCCCGACTGAACAGAAAAGGCACTACGGCGCGGGGAGGCGCGCCGCCCCGCGCCCTACACACTCCCATACTATAAGCAGTCGGCAAATAAACTATAGCACAAGGTGAACCGAGACGGGGGGCTGCGCACGCCTCACGCTTTGTCTGATATACACAAAATATCGAATATGATACAATCCCCACTATACGTAAAACTGATTATATTTAAAAAAAGCTGGAAATTTATAAATTCATCATATACATTTTATAACAGGAGGTTGAACCGATGTTATGTAAGTCTGAAACTAACCTCATCTATCATTCGCACAAACATTGTAAGTACTCTTGTGTTTCCTATTTTAAGACATACTTAATGTCGATATCCCGTGTCACATGTTTATTGCCACATTTAAAATTCGCAAACCTCTGCCGACGATAAGTTTGTGATTAATTCCGTGAACAATGTAAACGAGAGGTACTTCTCTTCTGTTGCTATAAAATACTGCTGTTGTCTTGCTGCCAAGAAAACGTACACTGAAGCACGTTCATGTATTGGCCACCAACAAATAATTGCCTATTAGCATAATTTTACATAAAAAATATTGCAAGTAAATAATAATCAACGCTAAATAAACGTAAATAACCGAAAGTTGTGATATACACAAACATGTTGCTTTAAGTGGAAACTCAAATAAACATCTATATTAAAATGTATAATGTTCATAGCAAATTATTTAAATTAAAATATTCTGGTGTTTAAAATAGGGAACAGTATAATAATTACTTATTAATTAAAAAGTGAAAATATGGAGGTACAGATAATCCCTAAATATTGTTAGGATGATCAGTGGTCTTCTAAATAAAGCGATAGCTTTAATCGCCAATTCAAATTCATGATGACTTTAAATGCAGTGCACAATATAAATTGCAGTATTTTATCATTGCTACAGATTTTCTAATTGACAATTATAAATTATTTTTTTAAACTATTGCGTTAAGTTCAATTAGTAGCATCTGTGATTTATCATCCCAAACATTTTGTCATTACAATTACTTAATGATACTAGCAAAAAAGGAGAGATGATATATCTATTTCTACACTCTGTAATAAATACTAAGCATATGATCACCCTAACAATGTATATATGAGAGCTTCATCCATCTTACAACCACAACAATGCTGATTTATAAGACTAGGGTCATGGAATAGCTGGGTGCTCCATAATACAATTGATATTGTCTTTTTCACCATGTTATAGTATATAGCTGTAACAGATTGAAATGGAAGTGGTTCATGACGAGACATAAATGGTTGATGTATTACTCATATAAATGTTATGAAACTGAGATTTGATGAACACCCAGGCCATCAACACTAGGATAAAATGAGAATAATTTAACCAAGAAAATTCGATTAGCAAATTCATAAGCCCTTTTGTGTAACATTAATTTGTGAGATATTATTAAAAAAAAACCTATAATATTTTTGTCAGCAATATTAGCTTTAAATTATCTTAAAACTTTAGCACAAATAATTTACAAAATAAATATGTACTAGACGAATAAAGTCTTAAACAAATACTCTTCAAATTATAATAATTTTCGAGTGTTCTGTATCACTGTAGAGTATTATTTTTAGTAGTTATATAGTTAGATATATATTACAGCCAAATATATTTTCTCGCTTAAAAAAAACAATATGTTTTTCTTGTAGTGTACATTCTGATATTGCTTTTATGTCTGCGTAATTGTACACAAAAAAAATTGAGCACATTGATTTACTGCTTCGGGCACTTCTTGGACGCCGATGTTGTATATTGAAATTCATATACAAAATATATTACTGTCTTACTTGCTGCTATTTTTCACGTTTTTTTAATGTCTGTAGATAAAAAAACAAGCACTAAATGTTGCTGCATATCGTGATTTAATTTAAAAGAGATTAACTCGCGTTATGGCAGTGGCTGTAACATAGTTCGTCTTATGAGGACTAGCTTTTCTAATAATCCGGAAAGTTCGACGATAAAGCGACACACTCGAGCTCTCACATACTCATAGATCCCAAAATTCAGGATTACATATTACATGCATTCTCTGATGATATATGTAGGTTTTGGAAAGGCCTATCCTAACTAAATTACAAATTGTAGTGCCAAATTTACTCGATCACTTTTAGGACTTTGCCAATGGCGATAGTTTTATCTGAAACAAAAAACATACCATTTACATAAAATCAAAATCGTACAGTTAACGGTAGGTGCCTGCAGCTACAACAATGTTTTGTAATACGCCACGCGACGTGCTTGCGGCTCGTACACACCTGTGTTGTACGAACAAATCTGTATGGATTTCAAGCGAACAAAAGTTCTGTTTACGTTAGCGGTATCAGACTAGGGGCGGACATTACTTATGTGTATGGTAAAAATACAATTTTTGTGTGAAATGTCGGGTGTACCTCGCCTAAAGAAAAGAGCGCCAATTTAGTGTCGCGTCGATATCATTACTTTTTAAGTATTATAATTATATTATACCTTGAAGCCTTATCATAATAGTAAAATAGGTGAACTTACTTTCGTCTCTTAATGTGAATCTGCCCATTTGAGCAAACTTCTTGAATGGTTCTAAGCAGATAACACCTGCACACTCTATCCTCATGATCGCTACTTGGTCCTGTTTTACGAAGCGCGGCCGCGTTTTAGATTTCTCTCCAGTCTTTTTGTCTACCAAACAGATTAGTGCCTGGAAATTTAAATAAAAGTTGACTACAAAACGTAATAAAATATGTGATATGGTGTGGTTTAGACTTGATTACCATGAGACGGAAATAAATTCAATACGCTTATTTGCAGTCAAACCTACACAGAGACTTGTACTAATTTATTAAAATGGTAAGATTACACTATTTAAAAAAAGCTTTCATCATATAGTTTAGAAAAATGTTCCAATTTTTGTAATAATAACTTTTGTTGTAATAATAACAATTTTTGTAAAAATAACCTTGACTGTAACTTCTTCAGCTGCACAATGTATGTGCATAACAGCAGAATAACCCGCACAAATTATAGATTTGTGCTCGAGAATCACCACTTGGGCATCGAAGACCTGCAAAAAATTGTTATATCTGCATTTAATACCATAATAAAGAAGATTACTATGAATTACCAAATAGATAATTGAATATGTGACATTTGGTGTATGGACTATGATAAATATGTGCTAAAATAAACAATGAAATATTAAACAAAAACATGTCAGTAAGTAACCAATAATTGACTTTACTCACTCTGCCCGTAGTGATGGGGTTAGCTATGCCGCAAAGGACAAATCCAGGGGACACATCCTCTTCTTCAATTCCTTTAAGCTTTACTTTTACGTTTTCGCCCGGTCCGATCGATGTGACTTCAATTTCATCTGACCATAATTGGTCCACAGTCACTTGAGCCTGGAATTTTTACATATATTTAATAAAAATAAGTAGGCATTTTAATGTTAGTATGTTATAAATCATTTAACTATATGACAATAATGATAGTTCTGCCATGGACAAATTGTCATAACCTGATAAAAAATCTGTTGCGATTACTATTATACACAACTATTATGACAACATACACAAAAGGTGATTTTACCTGATTATTGCGATCAATCAAGTATGACGACATTAAAACCATATTATAGTATATGGATCTTTCAAATAACATAAATATTATTTACTAAAAAAAATTACCATTTCACTAAACTTTATATCCTGATAAAAAAATGCAGTAGTGATATGCGTACTGTGTAACATATATTATTAACAATATAACACAGTACATCATAGTCATTAACACAATTTTAAATTATATTGACATAATGATTACATACTCTATTAGGCATTAAGAATAAGGTGCTTGTCTTTCGTGTAGTTCCTGCTTCCACTTTCCCCATCAGGACAGTACCCATGTCTTTGTATTTGTCAACAACAGGCATTATGAATGGACCATCCATCTTACGATTAAGGGAGGGCAGCTCATCAATCAGTTGTATGAATGAAGGCCCACGGTACCATGGACAAATTTCCTCAGATACCTGCAAAGTTATAGAAAAAATACAATGAAATTAGTTGCAAACACTTGAACATAATATCTAATTTGACTAGTACTTCCATAACCTAACATATAAGATATCAAAAGATAACTGACACAATCCTAAACATAATAAATAACAATTTTTATGAACATGAAAATTTTTTGTTAACTACTACTACTAGCTTTTTGTTAACTTTTAAGTATACACTAACAATAATTAATATAAATATCACATACTTGTTCCAATAAACCTTGCCCAGTTTGTCCCGAAACCGGTAAAAATGACAAGTCCTTTGCTGTATTGAAGCCCAATTTCTTAAGGTAAGGTAAGATTTTATCTCGACATTCGTTGTATCTAAAAATTAAATAATGTTATTATTATATATACTGTATTTTGGTCATTTCAGTCATGTGTAATTACAGTCATTAGTCATTAAAAAATTTTCTTCAATAGCGAGTTGCTAAAAGATATCTATGTAACAGAAAAAGTGGACATGTGTCTAACGAAAAAGTATCCAAAGTAACTTTAAATTTTATTTGTTATTTAGGCCTTGGCCAAATACACTAATTATATATATATCAGCAACACTATCTTGGATACATTGGTGATGCGATAGAATAATTCGATATAATTCGATCCAGTCAATGTATCTTGAATTTGTTCATGCGTTTGGTGTGAGGGTCTAAGTCACAATTTTCCCAGGCTTTTGTTAAAATAATAATATTTGGTAAAATAAGAACGGCATACTTGCATGAGAAACATATAATTCTAATTTATATTTCGTCAGGGGGTGTGCCTTTATGTCTATACAATAATATTGTTCTATTCTATTGCATTAAAGAATAAAATAAACGAAAATTTAAAATATTTTACCTCTTTTCATCCCAATTAACAGTAGGATCATCCATTTTATTAACGAGAGCTACTAAATGCTTCACACCTGCAGTTTTAGCCAACATAGCATGCTCTCGTGTCTGCCCCCCTCTGTCGAAACCTGTTTCGAATTCTCCTTTCCTTGCTGATATTACCTGAAATTATATAATTGCACTTTGATCACTCATAGCATATTTCAATTAAAAACAGCAGAGACAACTAACTCTTTATATCTGTTGATTATTACAAACGACACAATGTGAAATAAAGGTTTTCTGGATGTCTTATCAGTAAATTAAGTACCAGACAGCATCTGCATATTTCAATTCAACAAAGGCTCAGTGTAAACCATAAAATAAAAAAACTACTGAGCAGATAAACTATAATGGTAAATTGTATGTTTTCATATTTCACGTTATCATACAATTTCAGCTAATATAAAAAAATGTTAATATGTAGCAATCACTGTAGTAGCGTGTATAAAACATGTGAAATATGAATTACGACGACCACTGTGGTACAGCGGTCATCATACCGGTCCAAACGCAGACTTCCAGCTATGTGTGCTAAGTAATGGCTTTGGAATGTGACTATTTGTGGCAACTACAACACAGGGAATATGAGGCTGTGAATGTAGCAAGCATTATTTTTTTCGGCTGATAATTAAATTAAGTTTCAGTGTAACAAGCAGTACTATTAGCTATTTAGAGGATTATAGGGACAATTAGTAATAAAGGTGCCCAATCTAATTATAAAAATTTCTAAATTCATAAAATAAATGAACTATGATATAGAAACATTATGTGAAACTGGAAACTATAAGTAAACAGGAGTTGAAGAACCATCCACTCTATATTTGCTTTCTTATCTTAATGGTGATGTATGTGTTTTTATTGCTATCGGAATATTCATGAATATTATTAGCTATAGCTAATATTTATTGTTTGTAATCATAATCTAAAAGTCAATATTTAGCAATATGTAAGGAGAAGACTTAAAATTATTATCTTGATTTATTAGTCACCTTAGGTTTCAAATAGAGCAGCAAAAAACGCAATACTCTCAAACATCCAAATCTTAACAAAAAAACAGATCTTGACAAAATTTATGTCCTATACTTCTAAGTACTTTTTAAATTACTAAGGACTTTGTAATTTGGTTGGTGTAATATATAATTATTAACCTATTGAATATGAACATTATTTTGCCAGGTGGAAACCCAACATGAATAGTGAAAATAAAGATATCAAACTTATAGTTTTACAATATAATTTAAATAGTTTAAATTTCATATGGGTTTAAAATTTATTAACACTGTCTTCGGCGCTCACATATAAAATCGGGGCAGCGTTGAGTGAGGCGGCATTAAACTGGAGCTTATTTCTCTAGACTGAAGTTGCGCCGACAATTCACTGAAATATTGTATTTTTAGCGTCTGTGTATCATCTACAAATAGACAGACGTAATGTCAGGCCCCAGTATTGTAGCGTCGACGTAAGCACAGCACTTTTGTTCGCCCCTAATGCATACAGATTTGTATGTACAGCACATGAGCTGCTTATTATAATCACTGTTATTCTTACATTATGAACATTTATAAAGACATGTCAACAATTATCTGATATCAGTTATAAGTAGGTATATTATAATTAAATGCATACCAAAACAGCTAAATCAGCTTGTGCAGCTCCACCAATCATGTTTGGTACAAAACTTTTATGTCCAGGTGCATCAAGTATTGTGAAATGCTTTTTTTCAGTCTCGAAATAGGCTCTCCCAACTTCAACAGTCTTTCCCTTGTCTCGTTCTGCATGAAAATAGATTTAATAAAATTACCTATGTACCTTTAATTGTTTTACAAATATTATGATGATCAATATATAATTACATGCTCTACATTCTGGGCAATGGTTCTAGATTTAGGTGTGGAAGTTACTGTATACTTCTTTTTTTGGACTAATGTCACCCACAGCACAGAAAATATAATTATGTAGCTATGAATGTAGAAAAAAAGTGTTATATATTTATAGTGTAAAATTAGTATTACATATATTTTGATAGACTGCCTTTAATCAAGATTCTTACATCCTTCCTAGCACATTCTGCGTCAAGTCTCCCATCATGCATTATATCATTCAACATTCAATTTGTACTATTCAATGAATATTACATGCCTTCTTGGTTAGTGTCCAGTGCCCAAGACAAGTACCATGACTCCCTGGACTTCTCTCTTGCTTCTCTTTCATATTTCTCAAGTGTTCTTTTGTCAACCATGCCTGTCAATGACATGATCTGACCGCCAATTGTAGATTTACCAGCATCTGGAAGTATAAAAGTGTGTCATTAAGTGTACTGACATCAAATAGTTTATTTATATATTTACAATGATGAAAATCTTAAAACTAATTGTAATAAAAGCCTAACCTAAACCAAGTAGTGTACTGATATAAATATACATGTCAATTTTACTGTTTACTCATGTCCATTTGCTTTTTTTTGTGTTCTACATATATTTATATTTTCACACAAGTCCAGGTCATATTACTATATGACAAGTATTTATTGAAGAACAATAAAAGTCATTTTTAGAATTTCATATGGCGCTATTTCCTCGCGTGTCCATCTGCCAACCTTAGTTTCCGCATAAGTCGCGCAAGGCACCGCCGGCTTATATGCCAAAACTACCTTGTACCAACTAATTTGTGCATGATACGCTTTGACTTATATTTTAGGCATCATGTATAGAAATTTAAAATTATGATCAATAATAGTAAAAAAGTCTTACTGAGACTATCATTATAATAAAATATCATTATGTCAAGCAATATTATTACAATTAGGAAAGGCTTAAGTAGGCAAGAGCCACCATTAGATTTTAAAAGTATTGTGATTATTTTTAGTATTATTCAAAATAATATCATGAGGATTTTTCAACATAAACTTGTAACCATATTCTGTAGCTCTTATAAATGTAAAAATTATGTAAAACCATGCTGTACTGACTGTAGCATCAAGTCATCAAAATGCTGTTATCATTATATCTTAACAAATGTTGATTAAAACAAACAACACTATTTTACACAATAGTCATACATATACACAAATACTTACAAAATCAGTCCACTTAATATTTTATTTAAATATTCATTTTCTGATTTCATAACTGCTGAAATGTCATAACACAAATCGTAACAATTCTGTGTACTATGTTTTGAAATAGTTGAATAAATTTCACATGAAATTACCTCATGCATAGAATGTACATTAACTTATTAATTATTTTGTTACAATACAAAAATCTTTTCAAGTAACATCAATTAACAAATTATAAGGTAAGCCAGTATTTACAGCATTACATTTATGGGAATAAAATTAATAACTGGAACTGAATCCATTTAGATTCACGTTTAAGTAAGTCTCATTGTGTCATAACTTACTTTTTGCTCACTATGTTTCATATCACCTATGCCATTGGTATCATCAGAGATATATTCAAATGCTTATATGCACATAGACAAAAAGTGGCCAATTAATAGGTTTCCACAATGAGTACCATTTTGCACAAGTATCGGACTTTTATAGTCATTAAATAAAAAATAAAATAATGGCATGTTGCCTTCTTTCAATTTTAGTTCATAATATTAAATAAATAACCCATTTCATATGATAAACCTACAAAATAATGAGACCACCAGAATATTAATGAACACCAGATAATTATTATAGGTTCTTTTCATAATTGAAAATATAATGTAAGGAGTTGTGGCAGTAATGGATGCTAATAATATTGCTAAGCTGAGGTGATTTAAATACAAGGGCATTGGGGCATTACAGGCATAGTTGTGTAGTGATGTGTGAAAGATTTACTCACCTACATGCCCAATGAACACAACATTCACATGTTCTTTTTTGCTTCTGGTGTCCTCAACTCGTGGGGGCTTTTTCTTAGGAATTTTCTTTGCCATTTCTGCTTCAGGGGCATCTACATCCTCCTGCAATAATTGAAGTTCCAACATAGAAACACATTTTTCTAATATTTAAAGTAATTTACTCACACATTATTATTTATTATAACACAATATTTTAACAGAAAACATAATTTATCTATCACAAACCTATGAAACAGAAATATAAAAAAATAGTATAGAACAACTGCTACTATACAGAAAACACATGATTCAAACTCTAAATAAAAGTCACTATGTGAGAAAAAATCAGAACATAAATTCAAATGGAGTGTAAATTGTATAATATAATAATTCCTGCAAATAAGCTGCAATCATCAGTATTAAAAAGGGCTAATTAATTTTCAATTTAAATAAAGTTGTGTTCTCACCTCTATCACGATTCTAGTAATATTGAGATAATCATATGTAACTCATGCTGTAATATCCAAATTACTTCACTCACTTTACATTATCACATCAATCATGCCTCTGTGCTGAACCTCCTTACAATTTATATAATATTGATAGACTTGTTGCTATATGAAGAGAGCCATAACTGAAGATACAACATTATGTGCCTACAGATACTGAGAATACAGCTCAAAATAGCAATGCCTTATTGGTATTTAGTCATTGTACCATTGTTTATGGAATATTTTAGTATTGGCCAAAAATGTTGAGCTGGCAGGTACAATGACTAATAGAAGATAATTGTGCTAACAGTAACTATTAGGAAACTTTTATAAGATAACTTCTTAAAAAAGTTTAGTTTAGTTTTTGAAGTATTGCAATATATTTTTTTTTAATTTTTGTAACATCAAGCAATATACAAAATAATGAGGACATGCAAATAATGTAAGGCCAGGTTCAATCTAATTATTAAACATAATAAGCATTTGTAAATATACAAAACAAAACAACCAAAATGTTACAAAAAACATGCTAATTACAGTTAGTGGCACCTGTGGTTCTGATTCTTCCTCTTCAGCATCGTTACCATCTTCAGGCGTGAGGAGAGCATCATCAGCTTCAACCTCCCAACTATCTGCAGTTGGTGATATATCTGAGGGGACAGGCAGAGTGGATGTAGAAGTAGAGGCTGCTTCAGCGGGTGGAACAGGTGGGGGCTCTTCCACTCTAGGTGATGCTGATGCAGCCCCTCCATCACCACTGTCGCCACCATCACCACAACCTACCAAAATAATTTATTACTGAACACTGTGGTTTAATCAAACACATATTTTGTTAATAAAACTCATAATGGATTGTTGATTGCCTTCTTGCCTTAGTATTGGGATCAGTAGACATAATTGTGTAAATCAATGAGAAATGGGCTCTAATTTAATTATTGGGCTTTGTTCATAACCACTATTAAAAGTGTTATAGAATGATGGATAGGGAATTATAGCAAGCATATTGCAAGAAATGAAATGATAGGACTTATAGGTGCACTCAAGATACAACTTGAAAGTTGCATAGAACTAAGTTTATGAAAGTTAGTGAGTTAACACTCAGAAGCACTGGTAAAAGTCCAAATGAAAGCACTTAACACTTTAAAACACACCTTTGTTCTTTTTCATATCCGAAATATCAGCTTTCGATACTTTTATTTATAGAGAAAGTTTACTGTGCATAAGTATAGTCACGCCGCGTGTCCCGACATAACCCGTTAGAACTGGATTGAGAAAAAAAATAAGTCATCGTACGTAAGTTCCGTACGTACGCGACTTGACTTTTTAGGTTACTTTTGATATATCAGTACGATTACAAAAACCAATACTGAAACCGGCGAGAGATAGGATATTCACGAGGAGATAAGTTATGACAGAACCACTGACTTACCGTTCAAGACGGGACTTCCAGCTGAATTCGTAGATACACTTTCAGATTCAGATTTATGGGGAGTTGGGGAGGATTCGCTATTGTCATTAGACTCAGAAGATTTATTACAAAAAGAAGGCACGAACTCCACGGCATTAACATTCAACGTGGAAAATTTTGTAGACACATCATTAGAATCTTTTGCACCTTGTTCATCAATGACATCGGCTTGACTTTCCCA
>DWON01003926.1:0-17117 GCA_018251015.1 Phocides pigmalion okeechobee | reverse complement strand
TCCATGGGCTGCAGTGACCACTTAACATCAGGTGGCCTGCATGCCCGTTTCTTACTCTTTCACAATAAAAAAAGAAAATACCCACATACATTATCTTACAGTTTTTCCAAAAACCTGTTTACTAAGATTTTTATCCACGAGATGATAGATGGCGGCTACTATATAATCAGAGAGGGAATCTTTGATGCAATATATTTCAAGTTTTTGCTTTACGCGCGCTCAATTTCAAATGCCTTGTAACAAATACGGTTAGGTACTAGAAAAAAAAACTGTTTGAGTATTGTAATACTGGTGGCTACATCATAAGTAGAAGAATATGTAATAAAAAAACAATAATTAAATATGGATTAAAATAAAATAAAAGTTGTAGGTGCATTTTTTATTATCGTTATTACAGTAATTATGGATAGATACAAAAATAATAATCGTATTCAATGAAACAAATAAAAAAGAAGATAAAGAGAAAGAGAGATAGCATGAAAAAGCGTCATGCCGTTTGCCAATACACATGCCAATAAATGTTAACTTTGAAAAATTCCAATAAATGTTTCACAGTATAATAATATTCATTGCTTTGATGTTGTGTAGATCACCACACCACAATTTTAATAAAAGCCATGGTGCCAAGAACGCTGGCATACGGTTTCGCTGAAAAGCAATCGCAAATTACTGTGCGAGATATGAACCAGCCCTTGTCACCAGCAGCGTTTACCAAAATTTAAGTTTGGCTTTAGATTTGCAATTTTCGGTTGCAAACAGACAAAAAATGTATATAAATAGGTATATGGTATTTTTCAAGTTTGCTATGTTTTCAACATAAAAAAAATTAAAAACTAGTAGATATACAAAATCGTTGTCCAAACAGAAAAAATAAATTAAACTTAACTTTACCTCCACGTTATTTGGTTAAACATTCACATTAATCATCAAACGAATTCTAAGTCGATAATTTATAGACAAAGACTAAATCGATTCGTAGCATGTTCACAGAATAAATCTCAATAAAATTGATCTCATCTTAAATAACATCATCTTAGAACGAACTTTGTTCAATGGAGCACATGTAAGGTCAGCATAATAATATTAGATATTTAATTTCTTGAGAGTACGTACACAAAGACTGCCTTAGGTCTAGTGATCAGCAATCTTGACTGATAAGTTGGTAGTGAGTTCAATTGCCACGCAGGACAAATATTAGTGAGATAAGCAAAAGAGTTTGTTCCACGTCTAGGTGTCATATTATCTATTAAAACGCTTATAATGACGTTTGTGAGATAGAAATTTTAAACTATTTATTTACAGTGATGAAAATCTTAAAACCAATTATAATAAAAGCCTGTCCATGCGGCATGGTTCCAAGAACGCTAGCTGCATTCCCGCGTTGAATAGCAATCGCAATTCTCTGTGCAAGATATGGACTAGCCCTCTTGTCACCGGCGGCGTCGATCAAACGTGATACTAATTGTATGAATTTTTTTGTGGCACGCGGACCTCACGGACCAAATGTTGCGAAGCCATGACATTTTTTCACATTTATCTTATAGGTAGATACGACTTATATAGCCCTTCACATGATTATCTGTAGCGTGGGCGTAATTGTTATATAAAGACAAATACAAAAACACCCAGACCCAGAAAAGGAATCAAAATTCACAATTCAGATACCTACCCGGCATAAGTACTGAATCTTATGCCTTTATAATGTGACTGAAGGACACTTTTATGACAATCATTTAAATAATTATAAGTTATTTGCCTATTCATTTATAAAATGACTAATATTTTTTACGACCTCCAAAGTTTGTTTGTACATAAAATATTAGCAAACCAACGGAAATTTGTGATGAATATAAATATATAATCATTATTTACGTATAAAAAAATATTATTTATAATATATAAGAATATGTAAATTTATTACCACTTTAAATATGAAGTAGGTACTTACTTACCTCTTTAGTTTTGTCAGTAAATGTTTAGGTATTTACTTGTAGGTATATAAAGGTGTTTTGTTTCTTCTATAGTGAATTAAATTTTATTCAGTATTTTTAAGTAAACATTTTTCCAAAATATCTCTTTACAAATTCGATATTATAAATTATCTATAATCTGTATTATAATCTCATATTCATAGACCTCATCCGAATGTATGTTTAATAAAACTGACAGTTTCAAACTTGAGTGACTGAAATGACAAAACTATAGTTTCAAAGGTGGAAAGATGATGTCCTCACCGAGGAGGTACTACCGCCACCCTCATAATCCGCAATGAAGCAACACTTATATCGCAGTTGGATAGGTGCGGTTACCGGTTGCACTTAAATCGACAACCTTAGTACACAGTAGCAACGCAGCTACATAAGATCTATATAAATAAATAAAATTGAAGTGTCTGTTAGTAATATTAAAACAACCTCTTTTTATTAAATGCTTATATATGTATACACGTTCTATATACGCATTTTTTACCAATTTTGTTTGCCTGTCTGTCTGTTTGTTCCTAATATCTGGAACGACTGGAGCTATTGTGACGAGACTTTTACTGGCAGATAGCTGATGTAATGTAGAGTAACTTAGGCAACTCTTATTTTTAGAATTATACAAAATAAATGCGGACGAAGTCGCGGACTCAGCAAGTCTCAAATAAGAATTAAATCTTGTTTGAGATTGTATGGTGTATGGTGTCTATGGGCTGCGGCGTCTACTTAACATCAGTTAATTTCGTGCTCATTTACCACTCTTCTCACTAATTCATGATTTTAAAATATTTATATGTTATACAACATTGTCTGCAGACAGTAGAATTGAACTAAACAGGTTTCTATGTGCTATGGGATACCTACTAAGGTGTATTGTTATCTCCATTTTCATTTTTTGAATAATTTAGATGGTTTTGCGTTTAATTAATATTATCCTTCATTACCAAATTTTACAAATAAAATGACGGACCGTTGTTAAATATTTGCAGTAACTTTGTAATTAATATTATGACCTCACGTTATGTGGATACGTATTTTAAATATATTTATATTTTTTGAAGGTGATAGTGCCTGCATAGTTTATCCAGATAGGTACTACAAACTACACAACAGTAGGTATAATACGATAGGTGGATACGGAATTAATTACAGTCGTGAAGAAAATCTTGCGTTTTGGTAGTAAAGTATGGTGGTCAGTTGTTAGTGGAGTATCATAATAATCAGAAGTATCGATGCATTTGTATTGACTTTAAGTGGAACTCCTGTTTTTACCGTTATTTAGGCTGCATGTTTGTATGCTACTTCTCATTTATATAATGAATATTAGAGACTACTGGTTGGAGAATACTAAATTTTACACAAAAATAAGGTAGATAGGTAGGTGCCTTAGTAAAAAAAATTAAATAAACAGAAAAAATGTTATAAGTACCACCACTAGTAAATAATAGAATTAAGCCATCCACATTCAATTTTTTTTGTGTTTTTATAAAACTTGTTTCGCGGCTTATCACAAACAAAAGTATCTTTGAAATACAATACCAACAACAGACTTAAATCAGTACTACCGTCCAAAGTTTGTACAAGAAACAATATAATACCTACCCATAACACTCCTGTGAGTGACCTTTCAGTAAATTGCAAGTAAATTATGGCAATTCGATCAATCCTGTCCCGTACCATATGCGGAGGATATAAATAACTTAATGAGTTCAATTATCTGCAGTCTTTATAACTGTTTGACTTTCTTCTGCTTCCTTTGCATCATTTGAGCGAATTTATGCATTATATCAGTTAATATGTTATATTTCGAGTAAGGGAAACCTTTTTCTTGAAATTCGAGTAACAAATTACTATGGAAGAATGGTAGACGAGCATGGGATTTACCTGAAAACTAATCACTACCTTCCGTGGACGCCTGTAGCCAATTTCATAAATTAGGAGTCAAGTGAAGTCTGTCACAGATGCATTACTATCCTTTAAAACTGTATTGTCTTATGAAAACGTATTTAAATTGAATCGTAAGAATTGCTTCATGTTAGAAATGTGATGGTACTTTCATGATCGAAGTATACAGGTTTTACCACCTTATAAAAGTGGTATGTGATCAACATGTTAAGTAATTACTGCCGCTTGGTACTAAATTGAAATTGGAGTTTTATTACAGGCAACTTCCCGTAAACGCTGTAAGTTACTTAGAATAAGTCCCCCGATTGACAATTTATGCTGACAATCATATCATTAGTGTAAATATTGTTTTCAAAATCCTCTTTCTGGTTGTATGAAAAATATCAAGCGGATGTGTATAAACCAGTTACCTATGTATATTACTATGCATCTATCTTTAGGGATAAATAAAGTTTAAATATTATGAAATATTTTCGAATTTTGATAATTGTCTACGAACTCTTGATTGGCTTACGTTCATAAAATGAATTTCACGATGGAAACAGGAAGGTAATTCACACCAAAATGTACAAATTTTAACAAAGAAAATCAAGCGCCCACTACAAAGGTGCGCTATCTCTGAAATCTACATGCAAGAAGACAGACGGACGAACGGCAATATTTTGCACAATTATGTAGATCGTAATCTTGAACGTTACAGATATAAGGCTCTCATGCATACCTCGGCGTAGCCTGCTATGCATTCATGATTACACGTGTAATAATATGGTAGGTTTTAATTGAACTAAACTTCGACGACATATTTTCTATTACGATATAGTTTGCTGGCCGGTAACGAAGACATTCTCCCGTCATATACCGCTCGCCATTTAATTATTCATCTACTACATTAATCAGTCAACTCAAAACACACACTTGGCTAGGTCGAATAAACATCAACAGTCTATTTTTGTAATAAATCGCATAACACAATAATGGTCGCCTACCTAAATAAATATGAAACATTAACTGTCTAACGCTATCTATCCACCTATCTCGTGTAACTAATTGAACTAAATGTCCACTTTGTTGCAATTATCGTGTTTTTACCACCACAACGTGGCATTTGCGATACAACATTAAACAGTTTAATAAGCAATAAGGGCGTGTAGTGCAGTCGGGTGAATTAAAAAAGGTACGAAGCCCGTAGATCATCAAGTTTGCGGCAACACATGTCAAAGAGTCGAGTATCGAAGCGGTGGGTCCGATGGGCCGACGCGATGAGCACGCCACACGGGGCGTCGACGACTGGCAACTAATTTTATATCGTTATTTATTGAAAATTAATTGTGTGAAAACAGCACGCCAGCTATCTCTTATCAACGACTGCAAATGCTGGTTAACTAGCGCCACGAATATAATTCACGGCGAACTAGGCCCTTTCGATACAGTAACCCAAGAATGTGTTACAAAATAGAATCTGTGAGTAATAAGTAGCTAGGTCTAGTAACCAGGCCCAGAGTAAGCTATCGATTATCATACAAGTATAAGACACGATTTACAGCCAAATTAAATTCGAGAACCATTATTCACCGACATCTATAATAACACAATATTTCTTTTTATTTCTACATCCTGCTGTATCATTACGAAACCCGAGGGTTCCATTATTTCGTAGAATCTGCATCTAAGAAATGTCTTAAGTAAGCAAATCCTATAAAACCGATATAAACCAATTGGCAACACCTTAAAGTCTATACTCCAATAAATAACATCTGATTTATGAAAATTTATCATACTCTTGAGGCTTAATTTTGAAATGATCCGGACGCGTTTCGAAAAGGTATTACCTGTTTAACGATTGACAATGGAAATGAGACCTTGTTGTTTGTGTCATAAGTTCAAGTATTTATTGGTGAAGGTCGCCAAGAAGACGTTTTTCCACATGCAACTGGAAGTGTGTCTGCGTATTGTTTTGATAAGCTGCAGAACGGGTTTGCGCGATTTATGACTGGTATGATTTAATGCGAATAAACTACTCGCTTTGAGCTGGATGTATTGATAAATGCTCCATTTTTAGCACATTCTTGTAAACATTTAGTAAAATAATTCAACCTAATTATCCTTACTTTGAACTATTTAACTTGTTGCATCTTTGAAGATAATTGTTTCGAATACATAGTACGTCGAAAGTCGCTTTTCTTGAACAATTAACTTATAAAAGTCAAATTTATTGCAAAAAAGCGCAGCTGAGCTAGCCAATTCAGGAAAACGAATAAGTATTTTCTACTAAACGTGTCATACATTTTTCACGTCCTCCCTATTGCATGCGATGAGTTAAAAAGAAAATAATTGTGCAATGTTGCAGTTTTTAAAGTAGTCGGGAATAATTGAAAGGCTCCAATTAAATTATAATAGCGGTCTGGTCTCGGCTTGTTATTTGTAGATTGGCAGCCCTGTCGCTCCAGGGCCAATAGGAACGTTGTAAAGCGGCGCCTGCGCACGATCGCCCGCTGTGTTTTGCAGTGCAAACAACATAAGAGATCGAACAAGGAAATAATCTATGGCGTTCATATATCGCTTCTTTGCTTCAATAACGTGTTATCTCAAAAAACACAATTTTACAGTAGAGCATTTTTACTTACAAAAAACAATTAACTTAATTGTGTATTTTTTAACGTTTATTG
Source organism: Phocides pigmalion okeechobee (assembly GCA_018251015.1). Classification (NCBI taxonomy): domain Eukaryota; kingdom Metazoa; phylum Arthropoda; class Insecta; order Lepidoptera; family Hesperiidae; genus Phocides; species Phocides pigmalion. The sequence goes on along the minus strand of DWON01003926.1, from coordinate 10,567 downwards.
TAGACTACGTACAAAAATTTAACACCTTAGTTATCTCAAATCAAACACGGAGATTTCAATTATCAAATAAAATAAAAAACTTGAGGTTTCAAACTTGTCACGTTATTGAAGCAAAGAAGCGATATATTTTTATTTTAGAATAGTAACAAATGACCATGAGGACTTAGTGTTAAGTGGTCGCTGTAGCCCATGGTTATCCAGATGTGCTTTTATAAACATTTTTTATGAAAGAAGGAAACAAGAACGCGTTGAGTAGTCCTGATGGCCATCTGATGTTAAGTAGTCACTGCAGCCCACATACAACTTCAAAGTTTTAAGCTACACTTTGAAACGAGGCGATCATCTTAGTCCTCAGGAGTAGCAGCATATCTACGTACTACTACTCAGATAGGATTTCAATAGTGTTTGTGGTTGTACGTGGACGTATATGGGCTACAACTACTTAAAATCAGTTTTACATATGGTTTACATATTCGTTTGCTACTCTACTCACATAAAAATAACAGGATTACTATATACGGTCGTAGGTACATGCATTGCTTCTCCTGAACATTGGAATGGTCGCGTCGATTATAAGTGTAGCCGGTCACTACATTTTTCCAACCGAAACATAAAATTGTTCCATAGTGGATTATGAGTGGTGGTACCTCACCGGGCAAACTATAGTCCTATAATCTATTGAAGTAACAAACACAATTATGTACTTATTGACTTATTTCTAAATGTTTAATTTGGCGTATTGGTACCTAACAATAAGTCAGAAAGTTACATATCAAGTCATATTTTAATATATGAATAGTTAGTTATGTATATATATCTATATTTTTGTGTGTGTGTGTGTGTGTATGGCATACCGATACGAATTCCATTATCAAAAACAAGTAAAATAATTTCCGTTGGTAATCGTTCAACAGTTGTAGCAAACCAGAAGTTACAAAATCTGGCCAAATCAATACGACCACATGCACTATTGCTATATTAAAATAGCTATGAAATATGTATTGAATGGAATACCTACGCACAGTAAAGATTTTATTGCAACAAAAATATTTAGGTGGCCACTAATAATGTGTTAGTTAATGACATAAACGTATTAAATACCGTGAGTTTAAACATACCTCGAATTGTATTCGATTTATGATGATAAACAACTATAGAATTAACTAAACAACTTAACAAACCCATTGGTGGTATCTATATCCATTTAAATATTCACATTGTTTCACTTAATAAAAATGTTTTAACACTTTGATTGCGGTGTTCATATGTATATGAGATAGCGATTAGCGAAACGGCAGGCGGCACTAAACTGGAGCTTCTTTCTGTAGACTGAAGATGCGCCAACAATTCACTGTAATATTGTATTTTTTAGCATCGATGTATATCATCTAAGAACCCAGACGTAATGTCCACTTCCAGTCTTGTGGCGCCGACGTAAACACAGCACTTTTGTTCGCCCGTAATCCATACAGATATGTACGTACAGTATACATCTATGTACAAGCCGCAAGCGCGTTGCGCCGCGCAATACACATCAATGTTGTACCCCGCAGGGAAAGTGTTAAGAGTCTACTGATGTAACGTGTTAACTGCAATAAACGGCTAGACAAGAATGTTCTTTAAAAATACTTTACATTTTCTTTCACCACGGAATCTAACGTCAAAAGAACATACTGATACGAATTCCATTATCAAAAACAGGCAAAACAATTTACGTTAGCAGCTATTCTATTACGAAACACACTAGCGACTGATCCACTGTAAGGCACTTGTCTTACAACCGGAGTGTAGCTGTAAAAGATAAGCCAATTGCGAGTAAAGTCATCAACTCTTTACTATCCAACTTCTGGGCACGAGTCTTTATAATGAGGAAGTTAAGCCATAGTCTATCATATCGGCAAAACGGGAATTGCTAAATTTCAGATACCTTTTAAATTAGTTTTTAATGTAGATCTAAACATTACTCCGGAAGAATTGTAAATAAAATTTTTAAAGATACAACGTTTGTATCGGATAATAAAACAATAAGTTTGTAAGTGTTACTTTTTATACACACTCAAGCTTATACAAAGACTCACGATAACGTTGATGCTAAACAGACAATGATGATTACACAATCACAGATCCAGAACAGAATTAAAATTCATAATTTAAATGTTTTTATAAAATTGAAGTATTAAAAATTACTACATAAAGTAAGAAGTAAGTAGTAGAAGGCTACTAGATAAAGTAAGCCCTTTATTCATAAGTGCGTGCATATTTCTTTAATATTTTTACGTTTAAGTACATTTTTATGTGTAAATAGCATTATACTTATGTCGGTACAGACGCGAGTGTCTACTTAATCGCTTACCGCTTGCAGTAAGACATCTGTTAGGCCATTGCAAGTAAACTGTTCGCTCCGTATTCGTTGGTGAAGATATAAATCATGAGCAGTTAGTGGAGATTTGCGTGTCACAACGGGGGAATTTATTGCCAAGGCAAGGTCGGTTACAGCACACTATACACTGTTCGTGCTGTCTCTAATTGTATCTTATAAGCATTCTATAATAAAAAATATCAGTAAAACCTAAGTGTAAATATATTAAAATAGACTATATTTTATATACAATAACGAAAATTTTTAACTTATTCCAATAAAAACCTAACCTAACAATCTAAGGGGAGTCCGTTACCATATGGCATGGTGTGAATATTTGTTTTATTCTCTTCCCTTTGTAAATATGTTATCATTTTTCTGGCTACTATAAGAAAACATAGGATATTTTTAGTTTTAAGTTACGTTTAAAAATACATACCGATATCGATTATCAGTTTTGAATCTATTTTATATTTGTGCTTTTGGTGCTTAAATATTTATTGTAATCTTTTCCCATTTCTTTATGATTTATTCGTGAAATGAGATGAAATTGACATAGCAAATGAGCGTGTACTTCAGATAAAGTAAGTAATTGCTCCACCCATGGTTACCTGCAACTAACTTTACACAAAACAGTGTCACCTCAATTCGATGACAGATGCGTTGCAACACCCGAAGTGGTCACCTCGATCGAAATATAAGAGAATATACACTCACTTACTTTTTACACTTACTTTTTGATTTTGATTGACGATGTTTCAAACTAGTGACATGGCTCGTGGTCACGGCTAAAATGGTTCTACAAATTACAAAAATATTTGTATGTCTCACTTTTTATAACAATTTTAAAATTTCAGAAATACATATATCCATTTGAAGTATATTATCCTGTGATTTGGAATGGAAGATACATTTGTACATACATATAAAGGTGGTAGAGCCGCTAAAGCTCGCCCGGAGTAGCACCACCGCCACCCTCATAACCCGCCGTAAAGAAACATGTTCGTCATGTATTGTATTTCGGTTGGGGAGGTGTGGTTGCCGGATACACATTATTGGAGGCGACGATCTTAGTCCTCAAGAGTAGGAACGTATCCGCGTCCATCCTTAAATAGATCTTCTGTTCTATTTGAGATTAGACGTGGTTGTCCATGGGCTGCAGTAACTACTTAGCATCAGGTGGCCTACATGCCCGTTTCTTACTATTTCTTAATAAAAAAAATTAAAAAATGTAATTATATTACGACTCATAGCAAATTGATAAAGATGTATAAATTCGATATTAGTTATATAAATATCTAATATCAAGTACAATATGCGAGGTACAAAATAATAACAAAGCGAACATCCACGTACAATTATTCAAACCACAAATCTTTGAATAATGATACCGTTACTTGCCAAAGCCGAAGCAAAAAAGTAGGTTGAAGGGCCTACACAGGTTTGGTTACGTACCTACATATTACTATGTCCGTAATTACACGAGAGCCGACAGTTCTGACCTACGGGAAATACCGCCGCAATTACCGATCGATTGTTGCAGAGCTTTTTGTAATTGTACATACAGATACATACATATATATTAAAAATAAAACTGAAGTTTTTAATTCGGAAGCATTCTGTACACTTAGTTGGAAGCCTTATATCTACCCAACCTTATGCTACTTTATACTGTGTATCTTTACATAACTGGGGAGGTCTGATGGATGCCCCAACACGCTGCCGTAATACCCATAAATGTATAAAGAATAGGAGAGTTTGTTCATTTAGGAAGCTGTTTATTACAATGTTGTAACCCATTAATCATTAATATAGAGTTTAATATTAACACCATCATACCGCTCTATCATAATATAATGCTCTGGATTCGATTACCTGTCAATAAAATGTAAATCACCATTTTCATTATGGTCCTTGACTAAAAACGATGTTGCATTGATAGGGCAGTAAATACAACATTTTGGGTATTGCTCTTTGCCCTTTATTTCCTCCAAAAGGTTGAGTATGATAAGAAGATTTCATCCTTGGAATAAAAAAAGATAACCCTCATTGCGAGTACAATGTTAAGATTTATTATTTTATATAACATTATTGTTTTATATAACAATAATGTTTTCTTCCAAGCATTTAGGATTAATTATACTTAAAATTCCTGTTGCACTTCCTGAGCCTGATGATTTTAAAGTAAGTACATTTTTATTATCGCGTAAATCCTTTACATCCAATCACTCTTTAAATGTTACCTCTTCGTGTAATAGCGTTTTAGTGTAATAGACACATCTTGCCTGAAAACCTAAGCGTCAATTAGCAGTAACTTAGTTTTACTAATAGTGTCCTTAATATTTCACATAATCTTTTTTACGGAATATACCCAAGCATATGTACAAAATACACCCCTTCATTTAGTACATTTAAGGTTTTATATTCTAGGGTAAGAATATAGCGTAGGGAATGGAATGTTCATAAGGTTCGAAAGAGGTAATAATCAGTAATTTACACTAAATACGTTCTTTAAAAGGTACGTAGGTAGATAAAGAAAGTAATTTATTAAGCAAATTACTATCGATAATAATCAGATGGCATAGTTTTGACAATACAACGATAATAACCGCAATTCAATGAATCTACGATTAGGTGGTATTACTAATTTATTATCCAGAAACACGACCAACTTAACCTTAAAAAGTAACCTTAAAAAGTCTTGAACCTCAAACGTTAGCAATAGTCCTTATCAACAAGAGTTATTACCCTATTCGGATACTGCCGAATGTGCGTAACTTATACAACTACGAAATACACATGAATTGGTGTAAGTATTGTTTACGTCTTTATACAGGTTGCGTGCGTGATGGCGGTATGAGTCCACGTTTCGTCCGTCAACGTCATTAGTCATTTTGTTTCTTATTTAATTGCTGTATTTATAAATCTAAAAAATTTACATTAACTGTATTTATAAAGTTATATCGCTTTTTATGTGAAATATGTAATGTAAAATGTAAAAGGATACGAGTATGTAAGAGGACAAACTTTGATGACAAAGCCAAAATCTTTCACTGCCTGTTTATCGTCATCAAATTCACCACCAACACATTATAAAATATCTTCTACTGCGCATCAAGAATTAGGACATGATGCTGGGTAAACTGTTGTGAAAGACCAAACTCTGACTGTCAAGTAAAAGATCACCTTACTCTTAGATTTAGTTATTCATATTTCATTATTTGAACTACCATTGTTTTTTCAACTCCCGCCCTTTTTTTTAATTTTATCTCCTCTCTGGCAAGTGTCAGAAATCATCATTATCGTAATAAATAATAAGGGAGTATTAGTTCAACATTAAAAATGTTGAACTAAATAATCTCTTTCGTATTACATAGTTCTGCTCTAATTACATAAATATATATGTTTTATTCTGTTTATATAATTCGTATCAAAATAATTATGTCATGTTAAAAAAAACAATGTTTCATGTATCAAATAGTTAGTTTCATATCAATATCGTAAGCTTACATAATCTATTACTCCTGTTATTGGCTATTCATTACAGTGCTTGTACAATAACTTCACGGACATATCCAATGTTTACGTTTTACATCTTCATACGCATATTGCGTGCGATACGGCAATATGAACCCACGTGTCCTAAGTCGTTTTCGTTACCTCCTTTTGTGAACAAGTAACTAGTGAACGAATTTGTTTTATATCAGAATTTGAGGTAAATAAGCAATATGACTAAACTACGAGAACGACTCAAAAATACTTTTCAAAAAAATATTTTTTAGTTAAAAGTCAATTGAAAGTTAATAACAACTATTAACTTTCTTACTATTAAACCATAGAACATTGTTATTAAAGCATTTTACAGGCTTAATACTTATTTAGTAATAAACTTTGCAATAAACTCTGTAATAAACTTAACCAATGAGATAGCGGCATAAACATTATATAATTTACTTAAATTATAATTAGTATGCGAATATAAGCGAAGTGCTATTTATTAAAACATATAAATCAACTTAAAATTTTATACGTATATTTTTTTATTATATACGTATATTTATATGATTAAATACATCCCATTAATTTTTTTTAGTACAAAGTATATTAAAATCTAAGCATTTACCCAATATAAATGTCAAATAAAATTTTATTTTCTAAAGTCGGTGTAATATTTATGATAGAAAAGACAAAAAAGGATATAAAATACATAAATTAGAATGAAGATTTATATGTAACAATACATTTTGTTAGATTTGTTTCCTTGTTAACATCGGATTTTGGCAACAATATTATATCAGAGGCGAAACTATGGATCACATAGCGTGTGCCACGACAGTATCGCTGCCGGTGATGTAGGGAGGCCTGGCACAATTTGCCGGCCACCTCGCTCCGGTTTGATAACCCTTTATTCACATGAATTATTATATTGTTATCCTCAAGTGCCTGTTCGTGCACCTTTCTCCCGAAAAGCCCGCTCTTTCATTTGGGTTCAACATTAAAAACGTATTGTCCGATTAATCGCTTCCTTTAGGGTAATTCCGAAGGAATTAATATCGGAATTACGTTCTTTTATCCCTTTGTTTACACTGCAATAAGGGATTTCGTGGAAAAATGAGTACATAGATACGATTGAGTTGAAATTTAAATAAATTTTGAGAAGAACTCTACAATATTTGCGTAGCCTTTTAAATGAAACACAAAACAGATACAAGTTTATTTGTAAATTAAAAAAGTTACAGTTATGTTAAGTAATTACAGTTAATTTATGACTTAAAAATTAAGTAATATAGAATAATGTTAGTTGTTGATTTTACGTAATATTTACAGCAGATAAACACAAAATAAATTGTGCGCACAGTATAAAACAAAACGTCACGATTGTTTACAGGAAACCAAATACTTAATTGCGTTAAAAAATACAATTTTTACATTTTTATTACAAATTTATCAACTGCACTTGCATTTTAAAATTGTAATGTGATCATTCTAATTGGTCACTTTTATAAGTCTTAATTGAATTAATTACATTAAATGAATTTATTAGTGTTAATTAACATTATCAAACCGGATACTATTAAGCTTCCGTAATAAATCATTTCTAGGATGTGCTTTTAGAATAATAACTTGCTCGCAAATTACAGTGTAGAGGTGTTTTTTTAAATATGCTACAAAGTACAAACATGATAAATGCTAATAGTATTACTGACATTATAAATAAGTGCACTTGATAAATCTATCTGACATGACTAATTCTACAAAATTATTAATTAAGGAATTATATTGTACGCAATTAATCGAATGATAACATTAATGATACGGATCATTCAAACGGATTCAAAGTTCGTTAAAAAACAATCACAGTTCAATTAAGTAACCGAACATTACACTTGACCTAAATTAGATAAACTTTACTAAGCGCGAAATGAAACAAGGCTCGGTAATGGTTACCCAAGCTTTACGATTACGGAAACAATACAATTAATATATTTATAGGCGTAAGAACGATAGTTTGACCGGGGAGATACCACCGCTGCCCTCGTAATCCGCCGTAAAGCATTACTTATGCTTCGGTTGGAGAGGTGTGGTTGACCGCTATACTTTAAAGCGAGGCGACCATCTTAGTCCTCAGCAGCAACGTATATACGTTCGAGCTCAGATAGGATTTCGGTCGTGTTTATGGTTGTCCATGGATCATGGACTACTTAACATCAGGTGGTTTGCATGCTCGTTTGCTACCTTCACACATAAAAAAACACTTGAGACGGCCGTCCGCTTGCGTCCCAACATGTGGTAACCCTATTCGTACATTCCGTCTGTGAGAGTTGAGTTCGATTGTGGGCGCTAATTGATTAGAGTATACGATACTGTCAATAACTAGAAACATGGAACAATATTGTTTACTTGTATATTTAGCTTTGTTACTATTCAATGTTATGAGAACCGTGAAAATCGTATTCTCAAAACACTAGCCTAAACTAAAAATAATTCCGGATAAAGATTTATTATTGTTATCAACCTGTTACTAACTACTGAGCACAGATCTTCCTGTCACATAGAAAATAATTAAGTAACAGCCTACCATGTGCATATCTACTCATCTTTGTAAACATTATCCATAACTCTCAGGCATGCAAATTATTTTCTAAGATAATAAAAAAAAAATAGAGGTGCGGCACGGATTCGAACGTTGGGCATCCCGTGTGAGCGGACGGACTCTTGCCATTAAATTATATGCTTGGTATTTTGATCTTATTTACTATTATCCTTCAACTTTGAATATAAAATAAAAATTTAAAACGCGTAGTTATTAATCTTCATCAGCAATAAATAATAACAATGGCACTTATGTCAAAAACATTGCAAAAATCGTTATAAATGTCGCAAGCCCATTCTGAGTATCGCGTAAAAAATTACAACACTCAATAAATATTTTATACGTATCTGGACAGGCTATAATCCTTATTTCAAATTGCTATAACTGCAATTGTATTATCTTCGGTATAAACGAACAGAATTAAGAAACTACGCTGCGAATCAATTGTAACTTATTTATTGAGAGGTAACATGGTAAGGTACTTTTTAAATGCTGTAATTTTATCCCATTCTTATTAAAATCGTTGTATTACTTACGGAGGAATGACATAACGAATGACATGAATCTTTTGAAGATGTCTTAAGACTTATTTGGAAGATTTTCGATATTTTCCTTAAATAAAACTTACACAACAGACGTGGCAGTCAAGAACGGTCATTATTAATGCAACGAATTATCTGAGTATTCTTTCCAAAATTTGTATCTTAAATTTGTTTAAAATTGCATCAACGATTTAGGGTCAAGACAATTTGTTCGATGGCTTTTCGCACATTGCCGAATGAAAAGTTCCCTCTAGTTTGCAATAGGTCGCTCCACCACTTACAGCGTAGTTTGGAGCATTATCATTTATTGTGAGGTATATCCACGTTACATAATAAATAGATATTATTTATGTCACATTATTTTGACGTACGCAAAATTACTATCACTTTTAAGGTGCAAACTTTTTTTATGTGAGAAGAGTGACAAACGAGCATGCAAACTACCTGATGTTAAGTAGCCGCAGTCCATAGACAACCACAAACTCGACCGAAATCCTATCTGAGCTCGAACGCAGAAGCGTTGCTACTCCTGAGGACTAAGATGTTCGCCTCCTAATTACATCCTGAACTAAACTTATGAAATTACGTCTCACATAAAATATAGGAAGGAATGTCTCGTTTAGAGTCTTCAAAATTTGATGAAAGTTTTTCTTTCCTAATAGAATTAGATAATGTATCTGTGATTAATATATTTAAATAAAAAAAATGAAAAATATGTTTCTTAAAAAAGAACATATATGTCAGCAGCTTCAAATACAACAGAAATATTACATTAAGTTGATTAGAAAAGCATTATTATTTCTACACTTCAGGACAAGTTCGATCACCTCATCATGAACCCGTATAAAACGGCAATCCAAAATTATTTCGTCATCCATCTAAATAAATTGGAATGTGTTATACGGAAGTTAAATAAAATTAAATAGCTCACATATATTTCTTACAAGTGTTAGAGCAAGGTCGTCAAAACACAGCATACTTTAAAGTAAATTAAAATTTGTGAAGTCTCTATTTGATGACATACATATGCATATACTATTTCAACATTAGAATCTGTCATAGTTTATTTTGCTACTAGGCAATCTGGTCTCTCATACGAGAGGTCCGAAGTTCGAATCCCTGGCCTGCGCTTCTGATCTTTCAAAATTACGTGCATATTAGAAATCAAGTATTACTTTAACAATGACACAAATAATCGTAAAGAAAACAATTTCTTGTGTAAAGACAACAGTATCGACATGCAGAAGTTTGAGTGGTCTACCAATCTAGTTGGCAAGTATAACTATGGCCTCACCCTTTTCATTCTAAGAAGAGATCCGTCCCCGATGACAACAACAATAAGTTAATGATTTTATCAACATGGATAACTGTCAAATATTATTTTAAAGGTGGTAGAGTCAACATGTTCTTCATGTATTGTGTTCCGGTTGGGGAGGTGTGGTTGCCGATTACACAATGTTAGAGACGACTATCTTAGTCCTCAAAAGTAGGAACGCATCCGCTTCCATCCTTAAATAGAACTTCTGTTCTATTTGAGATTGGTCGTGGTTGTCCATAGGCTGCAGTAAACAC
>DWON01003925.1:0-17119 GCA_018251015.1 Phocides pigmalion okeechobee | reverse complement strand
AAGGAATCGGTTTCAATACAATTTAAGATTTAGTGACTGGAATCCATACGGCACAATAATCGTTTAAAAATGAGTTTAATCAAATTGGTACATTTGTGCTCTATGCATTTGAAAAGCTCTAGTTTAAACTGTTCAGCTAAATGATGGCCGAGGTTTTCCCACTATGATGCATTATAGTTTCCATTATTAAAGATACATATGTATAAACCCATCGTAAATCTTAAAGTAAGAAAGAGCCATCTCAAAAACGTTCAAGTCAACGATAGCAAGGAGTGACAATCTCTCGACCTCCGTCTTATTTCCAGGCGAGCCCACCCGTTACAACGACACAGATTTACATTTGAAATACGCTCAAACACTCTTTTATTTCACTCGGTTTTATTTTTTCATTTAGTTCGGATTGTTTCTGGTTCTTTGATGGACTTTTTTCATTTTTATATTTCTTAAAAAAGGATTGTAAATACCACATAAGACCGAAATTAAAATATTGCTAACAGGCAATTAAAAATATACTGCAGAATAATAGCATAACGTAATGATGCAAAAACAAACAGACGAATGAGTTTTAATTATATTTAACGAAAATAAAATCGTACGCCGGTTATTGGATATACTCGTATGTTATTAGTTCCAGGTATTGCAGCAATAATATTATAACTATGCTTTTATGATATACATTTTATAAATACTTGTCACACTTTTATTTTTTACCATTGAAATATCAAAAAATGCCATAAAATATTTAATAAATTAAAATACATACAAAATCCTAAACCATATTTTTGCTTCATCTTCATTTCGACCAGAACAAACACAGTCACCCTTTTTTTACAATTTCGAATAAACCAATTGCGAAATAAACAATTGCTTCACACTAGAAATGGGTATGGGGATGCTACTTTTCCGGTCGAACCCCACTAATTTTTGAAAAATATATTTAAAGTTATTTTACGTTTACCTCACTTTATCTATCAAACATGACATTTATAAGGCAACGATAGTGGAGATCAAGAGATTAACGTAGCTGAGCAGGATTTTATCACCTTCGTAAATGTAAATTAAGTCTGGTATTTTACGGTTATTGGTCACAAAAATACTCTCTTATTATAACGATTTAAACTTGGCAAGAAAGAATTGCATCGCGCTAAAGAATAAGTGAATAGCGCTACTGCAGTCGTAGAATACAAAATGATTTATTACTTCAGGAAGTAGGTACTAGTAAGATGAAGTGAATACTAATATATAGCCTTTAATAGGCTAAAACCACAAGAAGTACGTGAAAATTTGGCATAAATTTAAATGTAAATTTATAGTATAAGAAAATTAAAATAATTCTTTCTGTAGATTACTATTTGTTTCAGTTACTATCAAATCAATTCAACGTGAACATATCTATCGTACACAAAACAAACCATAATTAATTTAATAATAGATAAAGAAATTACAATTTCGAATATAATTTAACATTAAATTGTTATATTATGAAATAGTAATAAATAGTCAATTATTTTACAAATAAAGTAATTACAAGCAAATCTAACAATAAATATATTGAATAATATTATTAACAAGTATATAATCCATGTAGGTCAAATTAGAAACATAGCGTCAATTATTATTAACCCCCTTACTAAGTTTTGGATATTATTTTGTATTGGATTATATAATACTGTTACTGCTCTTTATTTCTGGTTTCCTGGTTTTCGTTACCTGTTCATAGGAACCTTTTGTAGCTGTTTATACGAGTACAAAGACATTTTATCGGTTCTTGTAACGTAACTTGTAATGTATTATAGAGTATTAAGTAAACAATTCTGCTAAAGTACAAAACTAACAAAAGCTGTGTATATTTACTAAAGGTTCCATTCGTTGAAGTTGGATCGAATAAGATCAGATCAGATCAAGATTCAAACACAATGCGAGAACTACGGACAATACAAAGGGTTGGTCACGGAGCTATACTATATTACACGCCTATACCCGAATACTACGTCAAAAATGGAAACTAAAAGTAAGGAAGTAAATATTTTTGATAAAAATGCTTGTCACTTTGTTTTCCTACGCCAAGCGAGGTTACCCGTCATGGTATAAGACGAGTCACGCCATGTCATGTCATATCATTTTGTTTGCTCGGCATAAATTTTGTCATCGATTTTAAATTTACTTTTAGATTATTTTTTTAACGTATCTAATGACTCTATGATATTATAAAACTGATCTGATGGTGGAATCATAAGCACTTCTTTATTACAGCGTCGTGCTTGAGATCAATAGATATATTTTCATATAATTTAAAGACTTATTTGATATTCTAGGTAATAAATTTAAAAAACGGCCATAAAACTCTTGTACTAAACGAAAAGGCCCATCATATTTGGTCTACTTAAAACCGTTTTAATAATTGTTACACACTTGGGAGATGTGTACAGAATGACGAGAGAGTCGAAAGATAGCCATAAGAATTCTACAACAAAACAAAACAGCATCGTCTTGTTTGGACGCATTGGATTTATCCTAACTAATAAATAGTACAGTATAGTATAGCCGTAGGTAAGAACCTAAAAATAAGCCTAAATGTATCAAAGGAACTCCTAAACTTAGTCATGACTAGTAACAATGCTTCGCCATGTTTTTTATACGCAGAATCACTTGAGGAGCGCTACGCGATGAACACGTAAAAACAAATGTAATGGAAGAATACTAGAAAAAATACGTTTTTTTAATATCAGGAATAAATGAATACATTCAAAATAATGTGATATTGTATATTAACTAGCTGCTTCCCGTGACTTCGTTAACGTGGCCTTAAATTTTCGGATATTTCCAGATATTCTAATGGCAAAAAGTTTATAAATAGTCACACCTATAACTTTTAGATATGTACATATGTTATATACCGATTAGAATGAAACTAAAACAAAATGTTTATGCTATACATTAATGAAAACGGCACTGTAGTCGGTTAAGCCGTGAGATTAGAATGTACAAACGCACAGACGAACACGAAAATTCTAACGTGTTTTGGTTTGGGTGCTATTACGTTAATAAAAGGGTCCTAATAAGTTTTTCTCATATATCTTTCATGAACAAAAAAAAGATCCGTTACAGTTTTATTATTTATTTACATATAGTAAATATTAATGTGTGTTAAATTATAATTATTCAAGTATATTTTATCTTCTTTTCTATAACAAAATTGTAATTGATTATGTTAGAAATATAATATATGTTAGAAAAACTATTATTAGGAAATTTTATTAAGGGCGTATAATCAAAAATGATAGTTGTCAAATTTTTTATCTGTTTGGCTCTTTGTGTGTGCGTTTGTATGCGCTAATTTCAGAAACGGCTTAACTGAGGTCGGTTTATAGTAATGAATAGCAGTAAGCTTCACTTAACATTTAGTATTCGTTTCATTTCAATGTCCTATAAATAAAAAAGTTATATTAATTTAAAAGTTACTTGTGTCAGTACATCATAAATTTGCTTTTAGAAAATTTGAAAAAACCCTAGTACACATGTACATACATCTTTTTCCAGATAGGAACGAAGTCTAGGATAGCAGCTAGTAGAATAATATTATCATTTTACATTTCTAAAGAGTTCAAAATGATAGAGATAAGAATTAAGTTAAAAATACAATTAACCTATTCAATAATCGTACTTGTTTCCTAACCGTTAGCGTTTACTGCCCTTGGTATGATAACTGCGTATTAAGACCCGTCCAATGAGCAGAATATTATGACGTAATAAACATGATTAAGTATTTCTTAGGACTTGACGCCTGATAAATATTAAATTTCGGAGCGTTTCATCACAAACGGGAATTCTTCTTAATTTGAAAATCCCTATCGAGTTTATATTACGATTTTTATAGTGAAAATATTTGTAAATACATTAGAAATTCGCTACCCTTCCTAATTTACGTATAAACAAACACACATCAAAGGGACAAGCCAAAAGGAAAATTAAATAAATCATTTATCTGTTTGAATCGAGGTTGAATGTGAATGCTTTGAAAATACATTCACGTCGGCAGAAAGATATCGTAGCTGAGATAGAATATGCTTTGATTAGAAACAGTTAAAGTTTTATTATCGAAAACACATGTACTCGTATAGTAGATATCGTGTAGTAAGCCTTCGCCGATACGTTGCTACTCTTATCTACTAAGAGAGACGCTTTGTACGCCAATTACACATCGCAAATTGAAACAACGATTGCTTCACTGCGAATTAGAGGGTGATTGTGCTAATTCCCGTGTTAAAATATTATTATAACACCTATTTCAATCCGTTTTGGCTTCTTCTTTGTCCTTCTAAATACATACATTCCTCTAGTGATGTGTTCTGGTCATGACAAACTTACTTTGGATTCCAATATATCAGAAATAAGTAAATAGCATTAATAAACTTTTATCAAAAAATAAGGTATCAATATATGAAAAAAAAAATATAGAAAATATTTTCCTCTCGACAACGTAGGCAAGCGCCTAAATGAGCAAATTCAAATATTGAAAACGTTTCGAAGTCAATGAGCCCATTATCGCTAATATACCGGAAATTGAAAAAACATGAAATGTAAATAAAAACTTACTATGAATTAATAAAAATGGTAATATTATATTCTTTTCCTGAATATAACGCATATATAAATATCTACGTACTCACATATAATAACAAAAATAATTTTAACGTTCTAAACCGTCTACAATTGATTATTGGAGGTACTGCAGCCTGTTATAGGGGAAAAATATCCCCTATAACAGCAGTGTTAGCCGCCATTTTGTTGTAGTTTGAAGGATATAATAATAAGGGAGAGATAACAGCAGGCAGACTGCAATTTCTATTTGCTACTTCAACGCTACGAAAAATGTATTGAAAGAGTTCATAATACGTTTAAATATTAGTGTACATAGTAATACAAACATATAATTAATATACATTTTCAGAAGTGATAACATGTATTTTCCGCTTGGCTTTGAGTTTGATTGACGCCGCCGGTGACAAGAGGGCTGGTTTATATTTCGCACGAGAATTGCGATCGCTATTCAATGTGGAAATAAAGCTAACGTTCTTGGCAACGTGCTCGGACACGGACTCCCTTTAGATTGGTTAGATTAAGCTTTTATTAAAATTAGTTTTAAAATTTCATACATTAAAAAATAAACATTAATTTTCTGTACATAATTTTGGTTAATTTGTTGTGTTACAATGAAATCTATAAAAAAAACCAGGGTCAATGTAGCTCTGATTCCTGATTTATTCATAAGATCAATTAATTACCATGCTAAGATATTCTTCGTTAAAAATCTGCTAATAGAATATTGATCGTGCCAATTACCTGTCCGTTAGATGCATAATGAGCGATAAGATTAATTGGTTCTGTAACTCACCCCGGAAATTGAATAATGGCGTGCGTTAAGCAAGAGGTCTTTTAATATATTCCACTAATAACACGAGTTTACTTACTTAGCTCTGCCCTCGTGCGCCCCTATACACTATTTTTTGGTACTTGATGTATATCCTGATTATTTACATTGTACACGGTAGTAAATAATTAACACATCGTAAAACCATTATATAATAGTACTATAAATACAGATTCACTCATTTCTATGATTTTCTCTAATATACATCAAACAAACATTAGGAAAATAATAAGGGTTTTCAAGTAATTATTACATGAACTCAATTAAGCTTATTTAGAAAATGGCATCTATTTTGCAATCTCACTCACCATTCTTAGATAGATTACATAGTTAAGGAGTTCCATTCCAGATTTGCTATTCCAATGATTTACGTTTATTTTTTAAATTTGAACATCTATCATGTTGCTGTCCTCACAATATTTTTTTACCGTAGATTATTATTTTAAATTATTTATACAAAAATGTATCTCAAGCATTTTAATACTTCACAAGCTGAACAAAAAACAATTACAGACAATATTATCCAAGTTAACGATAAGAAAGGACCATAAACTCGCACGAATATAAATACCAAAGTTGAAGGAATCCCAACGCCGCTTACCGGTACATAACACTCAGTCGGATAGATAAGTCTCGTGGGCAGTTATCGGCCCACAAGGGCGGGCGGCTAATTGGAGGGCGGCAGTTACGCGGCGCGTCGCGGAACGGGGAACTGACCTCTACTGAACGACCCAATTACTAGACTATGATTAGTTTGCAATTTGTGCCCGCTTCGAAAATTGTAGCCAACGTTTTACCTGCCAAATTAATATACTTGAAGATTATCAATCATAAGTATTATAATTTTCTCTTGTAAGGTAATTTTTATCCGTTATATAAAGAACTGTGCCTCATCTTTAAAATAATACACCAAAATCGGTGCAAAAATATGAACAAAACATAATTCATTCCTA
Source organism: Phocides pigmalion okeechobee (assembly GCA_018251015.1). Lineage (NCBI taxonomy): Eukaryota > Metazoa > Arthropoda > Insecta > Lepidoptera > Hesperiidae > Phocides > Phocides pigmalion. The sequence goes on along the minus strand of DWON01003925.1, from coordinate 10,735 downwards.
ACCTTATGACAGTGTATAAATAATTATTCAATTTAATAGTATTTGAAGTATGCAACAACACCACCATATGCAAAAACCTTCCTTATGCTATCTAAGGCAGCAGTTTTCTCAAAACCATACTGACGTTAAAGATCCAATATATCAAATTCGTATATCTACATACATTATTATTTATTTATTTATTCTTTGTGTATCTCTCAAAATGTACAGAAAGAAACAAAGGTGAACTTAATGCTATAAATAATAAACCAGACTTCGTGTTACTCATTCGTCATTCATGTTACTTCTGCAATTATAAAAATCTATCACGATTTTATTTTTCAAAAGTAAATACTAATATGTTTTGCTTAAATTACCTAAAGTTTTGTTAAATTTACAAGAGTGACTCTGATAAAACTCAATCTCTCAAGTTAAACCTCAAACCGTTTAGCTGTATCTTCGGTCGTTTATTATATAGCTGTGGTCCTATTGTGCAAAATATCTTGAAACCCTCCACGGCGGGCGATGCGCCGTTGTTATTGTCGTCGTGAGATTGGACAGAGATACGCTTTTGTAATACCTTAACGATTGTCTGGCACAGAATGATGTAAAATATCAGATGGCGATTGTTTCTTGCCAAACAAATATCTAACTACATCATCATCATCGACTCGTTACTATTAAACTCCTGTCTACCCAAAGAATAAATAGGGGTTCAACTGGCTAATGCTTTCCAACTAAGGATTGGTATACTTGGTATATCTTAGAGATTTTTATAGAAGAGACATTCACGCTATTTCCTTACGATGATTTCAGAAAATCAGATGTGCATTCAAGGATGCCTGCCGGGGTCGTGATAGTTGTCCAATTGGAATCCCGTGGCTCCCAGTTTTAGTCAGTGAAATTCTGACGTACTCCTTCATCACGATCCTGGGCAGAGGAGATCATATGATGATTTCCATAACCAAAACAAGAAAAAAAGATGCACGAAAGACCTCCTTACCCTTGAGCGAATTTGGAATCTTATCTCTGGGCTTTTACTGCACTAGTTAGATACCATAGAACATTTTAAATTAAACTATAACGTACCATTTAAAATACATAATTACAGTGATGTTTAGTAGCTTTTGCTTATGTTCCCAGTCAATATTTTTTACTACAAATGATCTACAAAACTGTACAATAATTTGAAAGGTGATAAAACATGTGCCTACCGATACTTTGTTCAAGAAACCACCGTCACACGTCGGCTTATTTACGTAAGAGGCATCCAACTACTCCGCAGGAGTAGAGACACATCTGTAATTGACATTAGGCAGATTTCCATTATATAGAATTGTTTACAGGTTTTTGTGGTCGGTACTACCACTTACTATCAGATAGGCTACAGACTTACGAACCCCCTGTACGCTCAAATGAGTACCGTAGTTTATATACCATTAAACTACTTATGCTAAGTAATAATAACGATTCTAAACTGCAGTTGTGGAATATAATGACATTGAGTAAACCGCTCTTTATTTGCGGCGGTGTTTGCTAACTAAAAATAATAAACCTTTTCAACTTAATGGTGCAAACTTCTACTCTACCGTTGCGGCTCGTTTGTGGTATTAAGATATAACTACACGGAGATAGTGACTGAAGTTATGGAGTTTTATTAATAAAGTTTAGAATGGAATGACGTTTATTTAGTAAAATGTTAAATGATTTAATGAATTCGCCTGCACAGTTATTTTTAATTAAGTTTATGAAGAATTAATGTTTATTTTAACAGACTTCTTACAAAAGAGAGACGACACAAATTCATAGCGTATCTATAAATAAAACACATTTTTCTGATTTATTTCTATTCTTTTCGATATTTTAATACATTAAGATTGTTTAAAAGGCTTTGTACAAGCTCAGTTTTGTCAAATACCTTAAATGTCTCTGAATGTCGATTGCTGTTTTTTGTGAGCTACTTAGGGGTGTTTAGGGAAAGTTTTGCAACAATTTAGGATTTTATTGTGTAACTAACTGCTGCTAGTAACTTCATTCGTGTAGGCTTCAATTTTCGGGGTTTTCCATATATTTTTTTTTTATTGTGGAAGAGTAAGAAACGGGGATGCAGGCCACCTGATGTTAAGTAATCAATGTAGCCCATGGACAACCACGTCCAATCTCAAACAGAACCTAAGTTCTATTTAAGGATCGACGCGGATGCGTTCTTACTCTTGAGGACTAAGATGGTCGCCTCCAATAATGTGTATCCGGCAACTACATCTCCCCAACCGAAAGAACATGTTGTTTTACGGCGGGTTATGAGGGTGGCAGTGGTACCGCCCTGGGCGAGCTGTAATGGCTCTACCTTTAAGATATCTTCTATTTCTGAAGACCATCTTAGTGTTTCTTACGCAAATCATAAATGATTAATGTTAATATGTACTTCAATTCATGATACTTTGCGCGGGAGGCCACTGGTGACCTGTTCTTCAGGTTATTGCTAACCTACATCGGGCACCAGACTCTCACTACGTAAAGATTAAGATATAAGCATATTCTAACTTATCATCTAACATAAAAGAGCTAATGTGAGAATAAATCATTCATTCATTCATTCAGTCTTCAGGAATAGCAATAGCTGCAGAGACCACTTATTTTACTTATTTTGCTACTCTCACATAGAGAAAAGAGTGATAATAGAGATAATTATCACCCCATTAGTTTTTCATAAACCTTCTATATCCAATTATGAACACCGATGTATGAGAGAAAACTGTTTTAAGTCTCGCTCGCAATGAACCAACGGTGAAGTAATTAATAACGCAAACAAAGAACTTCATTAGCGTAACGTTGCAACGGAAAATTGAGGGAAAATTGTCGAGCCCTTCATAGTTTTATAACTATGTTCACAGTCGCCGTTTACACGCTCGTTGGACGAACAGACAACGATGTAAATATACGTTCGTGTTCAGATATTATTTAAAAAAAAATTCAAACAATTACCACCACGATTGATCGACGCCGCCGGCGATAAGAGGGCTGGTTCATATCTCGTGCAATGAATTGCTATTACTATTGCTATTCAAGGCGAACGCAGCTAGCGTTCTTGAAACCATGCCACATGAGAATAGACCTTCTTTAGATTGCATAAGCTTTTATTATAATTAGTTTTAAGATTTTCATTATAATAACAAAAAAACTTTTTTTCATTTATACTGGAACAGAAAAATGTGCCAGTTTTCAATTTGCCACATGTGTATTTGCAGCAAATCTATAAATGGTATAAAAACATTTATTTAACCTTTCAAATAAAAGAGACGTCAATTTAAAAGTTACAAGTATAGACCTAAGTGTTTTTCACACGGTTAGCTTTATTGGCATTGTCGCTTGTTAACAATCACGGGAACCTTATATTCCCGAAAACTATACGTCAAATATCGAGTAAAAAGAAGCATGACTGGAAAATAAATGAAATTGTAATTCACTTCGGTCAGCTTCTGTTTCATAGTTTCATATGAATCTAAGATGGATAAAACTTTATTCTAATAGAAGATACATCAAAACTTTTTTCTACTACTACTACTAGGAAATCAGGAAAAAAATGTTGAAGCCCACGTAACCGTACAAAAGAAGTTGCCAATTCACATGAATTGTTGCGTCCGATTTGCGGACGAAGTAAACGTCATTTGCAAGAATATAAGCACGAAAACGGCCAAACTTTGCCAAATACCCTTCGCGTATGCGCAGTGAGGCGAATTATGGCCAGTATCTCGGTAATTTTAGCATTTTCTGCCAACTGCAAGTGACACCAAAAGAACGAATGAGGACCTCACTCGCAAACAATTATCATGAAAGCGCTGCATGGATCACGCGTAGATTACTTTGTATCACAATAATGAACTATCAGCTAAATGAAAAAACCAAAATCAAAAAATATTACACATAAATGTAAATCACTACATTTATGTGTAATTTTTAAGCGTAGTTTAGTTTTCACTAAATTCACGAAATTAATAACATTTATGAACGTTTATTAATACCTTTAGATTGTTTACCTTTGCCTTTAAGAAATTAATTATGGTAATATGACACATTTTTAAACAAACTGTAAACTTTGTTCACATATTTCGGGAACTTTTAACAATTACGAATGTCTTTTGGATGTGAAATATAAGTAACGTTGTCATAATTATTATTTTTGGGTTAGAAGAATGGAAAATATGCGTTCATTTGGTGGTAGGTTACCGCTGCAGCTCTTGGTATTTCACATTCAACCTAAACCGAATCGGAATCCTATCTGAGTTCATACGTAGATATTTCGACGAAGTACGTAGATAGACGTTGCTTCTAATGAGATCTAAGGTGATCTCGCTTGTAAAGTCAGCTAACAGTTTTCCTTTTAGATAGCAACGCGCATATTGCGTATGGCCAACGTGGAGAAAAATTACGGAAAAGGAGTATACGGAATACGGATAAAGTTAAATCAATCAGGAGCCGATAGTTTACATACAAATTATGAACTTTTTAACTTGATTTATGTCTTAATTTATGTATATGTCTTGTTAGTAATATAAACAAGCATTAGTCAGTTAAAACTTTCCTTATCATTGTTATTTCTCATATTATTTTATAATATTTAAAATCTGTTTTCACGTATTATAAATATGTGAATACGATACTTAATTGTTAAAGATAGATGGTAACTAACAGGGCGGGAATATTTTAGTATTAAAAATGACATTAAAATGACTATAGATTAAAAAAAGATAAACGATTGTCTATGGTAGTGACCGTTTACAAATACGGCTTAGTCTCGACGCAAACATATTGACGTCAACAATATTGTGTATATGACAGTATCGCGTGACCGAACTGTTGCTTGTAAGCCTCTAGTTTGTTTATGTTTCGTCCCCGTGTTTTTACGCCAGCAATACACACGAAATGAACACGCGAAGTTTTAACAAACACGAAGTTTGAGCGCAGGTAATGAACTGATCAGTTACATTCGTTTGCTTATCGGAAATAACAGGAAAACGTTCGTTTACCTTGGAAAAACAGCAAACGAGTGTGCAGTGCGAATGGTTTGGTGTGGACTGTTCAGCATTAGGTAACGCTACACAGTCGCTGCAATCCATGGACACCTTATATAACCTCAATAGGACGAACGTTACATCGTGCATATGCGTTGCTCCTTCCTGGATCTAAGATAACCTTGTACGTGTAGCCGCACCACTCTAACTGAAACACAAGAACAGCGGCGGCGGATTGTGAGGGCAGCGGTGGTCCCTCCCCGGTAAACCTATACTTCTATAACTTTGCAAGACGTTGATATCCGCCTACATTGAAAATCGCTTAAAATATACTGTTTTCTTTTAATAGAAAAGTACACACAATTATATTGAGGCAGCTTTAGTAATATCTAGTTATTTAATAAGAAATGTCCAAAGAAATTTAAACAATATAATAATGATCCGCATTAGCGTACCTTAATATCTTTAATTTCCAAGCCATTTATAAAACAAAAAAGTAGATATGAATAAATATCTCGGTATTATACATTGCTCCTTTGAACACAATATTAAATACGGCCGAAAATCCAGTCTTAAAAAGATTTAGCAGTCAAAGAAATACATCCCTTAAAGGCCTTACATTTCTGTGAACAAATTCTGAGGGAGCGTCTCGAAAAACCTGTGAGAATTTCTATAGGTGACGATTCTATTTGAGAATGTAAAGAAATGTCAAATACAACGGCGGCTGAGTAGGTAATAAACGTAAATACCTCGAGTTACATACCTAAAATACATTATATATTAGCTTTAAGCACATACCCATTCCACAAAGAATGACAAAAGAATAAATTCTTGTAAATTTTACATACTCTTCTGTCCGTCGTGTTTACTCGGAGACAGACGAAGGACACAAAAAGTAGTAAAATCACGAAAAATAAATTAATATTAAGTGGCGTTGCCTACATGTAACTGAGGGATGAAAGAGTATCTAATAGATTTAGGAAGGGTTAGGAATATGGAGGTATCCTAAGCCCTTAAGATAGGCATCCAAAAATAGATAACATTACAATTCTTGTCCCCATACAAATTGTATGAAAATGCTGTCAGATTTGAATCAAGTGCTATTAGTATCAAATTGAGTCAACAACACTTTTAATCATTGTCATGAAAAGTTCATGCTTAACCAAAGAAATATTTATTTTAAAAAGGAAAAAATGTTTTCCTAAAAAAATCCCTAAACGCTAGATTTAAATATATACACGTACATTTGAAGCAAAAATTGTACATTACAATTTAACTGCAGTCGGCACTATTCTCCAGTAAAACTTAGCGCCTGTCAAAAGTAAATAGCAACACGACGCGTTCTAATTCCATTAACATTCCTGCAGGCGTTCCAGTTTTCTTGTAAATCATTTACTTGTATTTACGGTCTCGCTGCGCAGATGTATGAGAAAAAGATTCATTAATACGTGAGCAATAAAGATTCGCATTATTTCCACAGCCGCTTTTGTAGGGAAAGTAATAAATTCGTAATAAAGAGACGTTTGCCCCACAGTCCTTGTGCAAAATACTAGTCGTATTTCATCATAATGGTGACATAGGCAGTAGGCAGGAATCGTGAATATAATGGCGTGTACAGATGTGTTGAAGAGATCAATACACGTCATGTCTGCGGGTGTCTGTATAGACTATCCGCTCGCCACAAACTGAAGAATAAAAACAAAGTGTGAACTTTGCCTTGAAGGGTACAAAACGATGTCTATTTTACAAAAGAATAAACGTATTAAATGCTTGAAGTATTTATGTAATTCATTATAGTATACCTACATTAGTAATACTTTATCACGTTTTAGTCGCGGTTCTTAGCCATAGTTAAACATATACATTGAAAGATAAACAAATAATTTTGTTATATATCCGTTTTATATGACTAAATGACTTGACATCGTGGTTTTACTGATAAATAAATAAAAACTTTAATACGATGTACAAATATAGTTCAATCGGAGACAGATCGCCGTCGTCCTAATAATGCTTTGTAAAGCTGTAAAGCATTACTTGTATTACAGTTGGAGAGATATGGTTGCCGGCTATATTAAACAACAAGACGACCATCTATCCTCAGAAGTAGCAACGCATCTAAGTACGACCTCAAAAAAGAACTTCAGTCTCGTTTAAGGTTGTATGTGGACGTCCATGGGCTGCAGCTGTTACTTAACATCAGTTGGTGCACGCTCATTTGCTACTCTTCTCATACATCATATAAAAACTAAGCTTAATTTTGGACAGGCACCGCTGCCAACAGACTATTGCCAGATAGTATGAGCAAATGCAAATGGAAATATGGATATGAGTAATAATATTTTGCTGACAACTTTCCAGAAGATTTGACGTCAAACAGGCAATTGATCATTCAACTGTTTTAATAAATGTAATCCATGTGTTTTAATAATGTTTTAATAAATGTTGTTATGGAACAAGGAAACTATAGAATTTATATACCTTTTTAGAACACAAGACCTGTATGTCGCTGTCGGTTATAGTTTATATACTATAATACTATATTATCTTGAACATTTGCAGTTATTAGGAATAATTATGCCTATAGTTAAATCTAATACAAGGGTCTTTTTTACAATAGCATTTTCTTGTTCAAATCAGTCCGCAGGTGTCTGTTTGGATTTCACGAGCAAAGCCAGGTACTTGTACGTATAAAAATACAAGGCTTGTATGTATAAAAGTACAAGTCAGTATCATGATGAAAACCACTATTATATTTACTACGACATCATATCCCATACAATCAAAACAGAGTTTTTCATTTTAACATTCGTCATAAAACTGGGAGACCATAAATCTGGGAGTATTATTCGGGGAACAGCCACCAGGGGGCGATCTCGGCGCTGTAATTAAGTTACAGTCGCGACAACCCTCCAACCGTAGCGTAAAGACTGATATAAAGATAGGTCCATAAAAAAGTTCGCAAACACTCGTGAATAAACCGTCCAAAATGTCCAATTAACAAGACGGAACATCCACCACGTATTGGGAAAAAGAAGTAGATCACGTATTAGAAACCAAAGATTAAAAAAGAAAGAGAATATAGAACAAAGCAAAAGGAAAAAGATAAAAAGAGAAAATATAGACATAGTAATGAGATAAAAACAAAAGACGGAAAGAGATAACGAGAAAAAAGAGAAAGAAAAATAAATACATACATAGCATAAAGCATATGAAATTATCTAAAGTAGTATCTTCATGCGAAAGGTGCCTGCTAAGCCAATGTCACAGACAGACGTAACCAAACAGATTTCATGACTGACATGAAACCAAACAGATTTCAGATGAAAGTTAGTTTCAGCCATAGATAGGTAATCCTTGATCGTAAAGCGGCCCTCACACGGATTGTTCGAGGTTTGTAGTCTCTGCTTTTTTTCTTAATTTTAATAGCAAAATACAAATTAAATATCAATCGCTTTAACAATGGAAAAACCGCATGTTTAACAGTTTTCCATTAAGTTATTAGTATGTGAAGTCTATCAATCTACTTTTCCTTAAAATTCTCAAAGGAATTTGAAACTAACCAATCCACACTTGCCTAGCCTGGTGGATTGTAGCCTAACCCTTTTCGTTCTGACGGAGACCCGTGTCTAGTAGTGATTAGAAGTATTGGGTTGGTAATGAAATACATATATCAAAACACAACGTGTCTCTGTCAATAGTCTGTTTGTATATTCGTACGCTTATAACTCGAATAGCAGTTGGTCCAATTTGTATGATTTTGATTGATTTTTTAAAGTAAAACGTATGATATTCCTAAGTTTTAAAATGACGATTATTATGAGCAACATTAATCAAACTTATTTGCTCACAGTATTTATTAACACTTGCTCAAAACAGTGTAAAAACCTTAGTTTTTTTACACTGTATTATAACGTAAGTTCCGTCTAATAAGTTTTGAAAATATTCAAAATAGGGTTGCTTCAAGTAAAAAGTTAATAATCTGATAAAACACTAATCAACATTACCTACTTTACACTTACGCCACAAAAACTTAGGGTTTAATCGAAAGAGTCGCCAGGGGGCGCTTGTTTATAATGAAGTTGAATACGACAACCCTTACGCGAACACAGGGGTGCGCGGGCGGGTACAAGGAAATTAGAAAGGCGCCAGGTATAGGGTTGGCCCTTCGTCGCCCTTCAACAGTTTATTTACTATTTTTTATATTTCAGCAGAGTAGCAAACATGCTGCAATCCACCTGGAGTTAACTAAATGATAATCAAAATATTTTGCTTGTTCAAAACCAAACCGCAAAACGTGTAGGTTCCGTTTGGATTTGCAACCTTTGTTCCTTGGGATTTGAGGACCAAATATTTTTTTAAAAATTGGTCCCACGTTCGATCAACGCTGTTGGTGACAAAAGGGCCAATTTGTATCACATGCAGAGAATTGCGATCGCAATTTAACGCGTAATGCGATCAGCGTCCTTGACACCATGCCGCATGGGCACGGACTCCCTTTAGATTGTTTAGGTTAGGCTTTAATTATAATTAGTTTTAAGGTGTTCCTAGTTACATTCGTAAATATTTTAAACCAAAGTAGATAACAACTTTTGTACATTAGAATAGACGAAAGTAACATCGCTATTTGCATGCATAATGTCGCCTAATGATTTTGACAGCACGGCAAGGCCTGAGGTTTGGGAGACACGCTAAACCGGGTAAAGAAGTAAGTAAAGGGTAAGTTTTGTTCTGTAATAATCTACCAAAGTAAATTATTTACAGAACTCTTTTTGAAGATCAATAAAAATCCAATGACTGCTAAGGTGTTTAATTTTGAACAGGCGGAATTGGACCTCTTCCAATACCGCCTCTTCTTTTCTATCTTTGAAAGTGTCATTTACAAACAACCACTTAAATTAATGAAGTTTGTACAGCTTTACACGACAGTTGTGAACAAACTGCCAACGTGTTAGGCAAAATAAAACGAGGCAGATGTATTTCCCGCAGATAAAATGTTAACTTTTAGTAAAAATATACAAATTTTGCGGTAGCCTATTGAGGAATATAAGTTAGGCTCCGCAGTCCGTCAATTTGTCAGTATCAATTGTGGAATTAGGATGTTTGATAAAAGTGAATTCGTCACGCAACGCAAACCATAAGTCGCTTACTCGGCACGTAGGGTTGCAAATGTTGGGTTTTAGAAAAAATTGAAACAAAAAATTTCGTCTTCGATGTCACGACGACAAACAATACTTGAGACTAGCTGCTGAATGCAACTTCGTTCACGTGTATTATTTTTTTAGGGTATTATAGATTCTCTTATAGCTAAAAGTTCTCATGTACTCACACCTGCAACTTTTAATTGCCATAACTTGTTTTATTTGTAGATCATCATCATCGGGGGACGTCTCAGCCTCTATCGGCGGGGGAGTACGGTATACCCTCTTTGCCAGGACCTGAACTCGGTTTTGCACCCCGGCTTAACTATAGTAGCCCTCGCCCACTGTTAAGTGGGGGGGGGGCTCGGGATAATTCCTCCGGCATGCTCAACTCCCGCTGCGTCAGTCGTCCGCCAGCTGGTTCTGTCCGACGCCGATGAGTGGTACAGCCTGCGGGTCCAAGCGACGCGTTAGCGTGCGGTCCGTCTGGGCTCACTTCACATCGCAGGTCAGGTGACCGTACCGTGGTTGCAGGGCAGCGTTAAGGAGGTGATTCCGGAAGGTTAGCGGATCGATGATGATGCTGCACCTAGCTCGTGAACT
>DWON01003924.1:0-17121 GCA_018251015.1 Phocides pigmalion okeechobee | reverse complement strand
GTCATCCTGCTGGGCTAAATTCTTAGGTTGAGGAGGTTTGAGTCATACTCCATGACACTGATCAAGTGTGTATAGTAAACTTCACACACGTTGGAGAAACTTTGTGAAAAGTGTTTGAAAAAGTGTATAGGTTCTCTCACAATGTTCTTTCTCACCGTTTGGGCAACTGTAAATTAATTTTAAAATGCATCGACAAATTAGTAATTAAATAATTAGAGGTCACGTATAAAAAAAGGTCTCCTGAGTGGAAGGCCGGAATCTATCACCCCTGTATTAAAACAACTTTTTTTTTTATTCTACAGCATATTCAATTAATGCTTTTGTTTAATTGGCAATTCTTTCAATAAGCAACAATTTCGATGTTTTTCATCAGATTTACTTTGGCAATCATTATTGTAATCTATATTTCGTCAATACTTTTGTCGGTCTCTATCTAAAATATGTTTAAAATAAAAAAGGGGAATAAAAAAAGTATATGAAATGAATGTTGCGTACTTTCTTCTCAGTTTGTCATGTCATGGCAACTTTTCTTTTCTTTTAAGTATAAAATTCAAGTGTTATTAAAGAAGTTAAGCCGTGGCAGCAGCTGCAGCAGCAGCAATTGATGTAGCAAACAAGCTTGCAGTACATGTAATGGTAAGTGATCATTGCCGCCAATAGACTTATATAACCACAAGAATATACGGCTGGCGTGCTACCTGAAGTGGATCATAGGTGCATTGATACTCCTGAAGCTCCTTGTTACATGCTAGAAATGGGTGCGGCAGTGATACCTTCCAGAGCTAGAAGAACCTTCCAGAAGCAGAAGTGGAACTGGTCGATTTCTGCCGTATTTTAAGTATAATATCTATATTATTAATTCTCGATCCAGTGATGTTTTGTCTCATGTGAAAAATAAGGAACAAAAATTCAAAAATATCATTTATTCGAAACAACAACTACATTCGATATTTTATCTCCTTACAGTGGCAACAGGTATTGTCATATTGTGTCCATCAGCGGCCATCTTGCATCCTAAGTACCGCGGTACTCAGGATTACATAGCAGCATTAATAGGATGGTTTAGCTTCCTCGCGCAATTAGCTTCCTCGTAGTTAAAATATCTTCAGCAGTAATACATTGTCCCTCATGTTAATCGCCAATATAAATTATTCTAAAACTATCGTTAAAATTAATGTTACATTATATAAGTTATCTTAGGTACATCATTACTTTTCCACTTGGTCGTGATTATTGAAGTCCGAGAGTGCGTCGTCAAGCTACACATTTCAAATAATAATAATAATATTAATATTAGACGCTAATCTTCGCTTTGGCATTTAATCTTAAAATGAAATTGTAGTCGAATTACTTGATCGAATTCTATGAACAAACTGTTACGTCGGTTACACATTCACTCAACTGACATCAAAGATAATTAATTATCTACACGTTCGTTTCTACGCTATTTAATAAACTTATTATGTAGGTACTCGTGCGTCGCTCGCCCGAGAGTGCCCGAATCTAGATCGGTACATAATGGATTTTATTTACATCGCGGGATTTAAATGACGAGAAAATTCCGTGCACCCGGCCGAATCAGAAGTCACTCTGCCCTAGTCTAATCGAAGGCAGTATATTTTCTAAGGCGAAGCACTCAGTTCGTCGGCGTCGGTGCGCGGCGCCCGGGCAGGCGGCCTTTCACTGCGGCGTCGAGTTGAGGTCGCGAAGGTCGGCCAGGGGATGCGGCTGCTCTCTCCGCTCGTCCGGCCACTTGACCACCACGTTGGAGCCGGCGGGCGGCAGCGTCACTGGCGGCTCCACCAGAACCGGGAGCCCTCCCTCGCGTTCCGGCAGCACGTGCCCTATCAAAGCGCCGACTCTTCTATACGTGAGCTGCGACGGCGGCGACAGGTGCTCTCGGCCCTCCAGAACACGTACTCCTGTCCCCATGTGCGTCACAACAATTACGGGCGCATCAGGGACCACGTCGTTGAGCGCCCGCATCAGAACCGGCGCGGTGGTCTGCGTCGCGACGCAGGTAGATTCGCCGCTCACCCGTGCGTTCAGATTCTCCAGTACGGTTATCAGCTCGTATAAACGATCATCGCATAATACAGGATTATCTGTAAAGAACGCCCTCATATTAGGCGTATGCACACTTTTATTCGAAACATTACATTTTCATATTAATTTTAAAGGTATCTTGTATGATTTATTATATGTGCATGGAAATGCAATGTGGAATATTTTGTACCACCAGCTTAGTGTGCAACCGCTAATATTTTAGTACCTATACATAGTAGGAATTTTGCAATCAGCATTATATGTAATATATATTCCAATTACAAGCAGAGAAAACGGCGTACCACTGGCAATTATAATAAACACACTATCAGTCTGGAAAACAAGCAATCGCATTGGCAGCTACTCGTACAATAACAATAACTTTATAGTCAGCCAAGATATCAATTCGCGCTACAGCTTGATATATCTACAATAATACTTTCTCATGGACGTCTATATTTAGTCCGATCATGACACGCATTTCAAAGACAATTTTCTTGTAATTCTTATTATTGCAATGGCACATAAAAGAAAAAGAACAATGCTGTTATCATGTTGTTTATAATATGATATTAATAAAGAACCAACCTTGGAGAGAAATCTTCAGGATGCTCGGTACTCCGTTTATCGTACACCGTGACTTTGAAACGAGTTCATAGTTTACAGATTGAATCTTATTGTAAGATAGGTCTGCGGTGCAAAGGGACGGCAGCCCATGGAAGTCCTTATCCAGAACGGAGATGTTGTTGTGATGTGCAATGAGTTCACGCAGTGAAGGTAAAAAAGTCTGGAAACAAAAAGCATATATGTATATAAATTCACATTCAAACTTATGTAAGGTAAAAATGATATTTAGGGTTAAATTGTTGTGTGAACATAAGCCGACTAACCTATTGATAATAATCGCATGATTCAATTTATTTTGATTGTGAAATATGTTTTTGTGCCCATAATCGTACAAATTTATCTTTATTTGTGTCCCTACAAATGCCAATAAATCCTATTTATTGAAATGGATGCAAAGAGTATCGCAATAGCTGAAATTTAAAACAATCTTATAATTCGCAATGGCGCGCAAGCTTCACTATCGAGACAAACAAACCTTAGACGTTTCTTCCAACGACGTAATATGATTGTAAGATACATCCAACAGCTTTAAATCTTCCAAGCCAATGAGGTCATCCGGAGAAATTTGCTGAATTTGGTTATTGCTTAGATTTAATGTCATTAGACCGTGGAGACCCATCAAAGCTCCACCAAGATTAAGCAGATGATTATGATCTAATCTCAATTCCAGTACACGTGTTTCGACGTCTACAAGATTCTGAAATAAACATTAAGGTATAATAAATCAAAGGGTTTTCTAAGTATTACTGTTGTAATACTGTATTCTTATCTTCTATTCTACTACGGAATCATAAAGAATCATGCCTTAAAAAGAAGTCATTAAGTTGTTGAATACAAATGTATCTTGAATACGCTACGAGTGCTTCTCTAACAAAAGGCTTTTCTATGTTACAAGAGTGGCAAACTACATCTGATGATGTGTTTGCAGCAGCCCAAAAAAATATATATTGCACCCATCAAGGTATTTTTTCTGTATTTTGGTGCTCACGTCTTCTATTAAAATGGGAATGATTAGACCAACCAAAAGAGAATTGAAAAGTAAGATTTAATGTTATTGTCATAAAAATATAAAGATTCCAATGAAGGCATTTGTTTTAAATCTTTTGGAAGACTTTGGAGTTCATTGTGAGCTGCGTGGATAAGAACAATCCTTTTTGCTTTCTGAAAGGAAAAGTATCTAAAATTCACCTCATTTCTTCTTTTATATGTTGTACATTATAAATATTTTTTAGATTACACATTATTCCAAAAAACAATTTACATTTAACCAATACTTTTGCTTCACCTCAACCCAAATTGTGCATCAATTTATTAATAAACATCAATAACAATAATTAATCAATTATTAAAAAGCTTTCTAAATGTAGCTACTGAATTAAACAAACTGTATAAACATGTAAGCTGGTCTGGTAATGTGCTGAAGTCCAAGGTTATTTTAACTTACTATAGGCAGTTCATTGTCGATGGATTTCAAGTGGTTGGCATTAATAAATATCCATTCAAGGTTGTCCAACTCCCGAAGCGCTCCGTTCAAAGTATTCAGTTTGTTGATACCCAGATGTACGTGCTTCAAGGCCTTAGGAAGCGCATGCCTTTCGATCTTCGATATCTGATTGTCGGCTACTACAAGATGCTCAACTTCTTGTATGTCCTGTAATTAAACAATATTTTATATGAGTGTCTGTTTACTATTTTGACCACCTATGATCGATCGTTTAGTAATAATAATTTAGTTGGAAATGCTTTTCCAAATCTATAAACTTGGAGTACTCGAAACTAGTGATAGATATCTTATACGTTATTAGCAGAGGATTAACTTCAAACGCTGACATCTCGGATGGAGGGCGCGAAAACTTTTACTGGTATAAGGTAGAAAGTTTGTTTTGAGCAAACATTGTCTGGTATGCGTACGGCGTGTATACCGTCTTCTAATTTGGGGTTACGCGGATCGATATGTAGATCTTTGATATTTCATAGCCTTGCACTTTGATATATATAATCACGCACTTTAGGTACGAAATAATTTATTATTAATTACGCACTACCCTTATCAAGTTCTCGTTCTACTGTTTTCAAAGGTGTATCAATCTGAGAAGAAACCTTCATATTAGCGGGAAAATAGTGAAAATGATAATTACGTACCTTAAAATCCTCTTCTGTGAGTTTGGTTATTTTATTTCTACACAAGTCGAGGGTTTTCACGTGAGGCAGATGCCGCAGAACGTGTCGTGGCATCTCAACTAAGGAGTTATCGGCCAGACTGAAGTAGTCCACCAGATCCAGTTTTGCGAAGACGCTCTCCTTTAAGTCACTGGAAATTGGTTAATTGACACATAAATTTTTGCAAAAAACTGTGGCGACTACGTAAAATAAAAATAAAAGTTTTATTTTTTTATATGGAAGAAGCAAACATCATACAGTGGACCTTAATGTTAAGTGGATACTGCCGTCCATAGACATCTATAACCAATTCCATACGAGTCCCACCTGCAGTCGACTACCACCGAGTTGCTACTCCTGAGACATCATATGTAAGAAAGCAACCAC
Organism: Phocides pigmalion okeechobee; assembly: GCA_018251015.1. Classification (NCBI taxonomy): domain Eukaryota; kingdom Metazoa; phylum Arthropoda; class Insecta; order Lepidoptera; family Hesperiidae; genus Phocides; species Phocides pigmalion. The sequence continues at coordinate 11,901 of DWON01003924.1, read as the reverse complement.
ATTCCTCAACCAAAACCCAATTGCTTCATGCTAGAAATGGGTGTGGCGGTGATTCTTCTCCAATTTAAATGTGTAAGTTTAAGATGACAGAACTATAGTTCGACCGCGGAAGTACCATCGCCACCCTCATATTCCGCCGTATAACATTACTTGTGTTTCACTTCGAAGCGAGGCGATTATCTTAGTCCTCGGGAGTAGCAACGTATCTAACGTTCGAGTTCACATAGGATTTCAGTCGTGTTTGTGGTTGTACGTAGATATCCACGGGCTGCGACTACTTAACATTAGGTGATTTGCACGCTCGTTTGCTGGTCTTATCACATAAAAAACGTTGCAAACACTAGCATTGCGTCTCTCGGCACATTCGTTTTATTATTGCAAGTTGTTTATATATTGCATCATAATAAATTATACTATCTATTCTTACTCATAACATCAATATCAAGTTCTCTTACTAGTAAAAGTCGGGGGAGTGATCAGATATACGTATGTTTAGCAAATAGGAACATTCAACGGAGAAATATCCGTTTTATTATACGTTTCTTGCTTTTCTCTTTATAGGAAATCAGAGGTTCGTACAACATGGCACGCTCTAGGGGAGGCTTATGTTCAGTAGTAGACAGTTATAGGCTGACTACTATACGTCTCTTGGCTGCGGACGAAGAGCTAACATTGGTATAGGATAATTAAATTACTTAGCAGTAGAAAATTGTATACTTTGCGGTAAGAAGCACTCTACGATTTTCTGTTATAATTTATTATGAGACTCATTTAAAATCGGCCTTGTTATAATTACCTATAAAGTAACAGTTAATAAAAAATAATATATAACTATTTTATATCGAGAAAATGGGATAGTTGATTATAATGAATAAAGCGAACTTTCAATTTCATATCTTTTATGTAAATGTTATTTTTATACAAATATATGTAATAATATACATATATATATATATAGTAATCAGTTATTTATTTATTTTTATTCATTAAATTAGGAATTAATTAATTTACGATTGAATTTATGCACCTTGGCTGAATAGTTACTCTCAATCTCGAACTCCCACACGAGAAACACAGGCAGAGATCAATAATACGCTATAATTTGAAGCGAGGCGACCGTCTTAATCCTCAGGAGTAGCATCTACGTTTGAGCTTAGATAGGATTTCAGTCGTGTCTGTGGTTGTACGTGGTCTATGGTTGCGACTATTTGATAGTAGATATTACCTGAACATGAGTAGTTTGCATGCTTGCTTGTTGCTTTTCGCACATAAAAAAATCTCGAAAATCCCAACTGTAACGCGATATTGTAATCTTTATCAAAATAATTAAGACTAACAACATATTTCTTAACTTACTTACTAAAAAAACATGTATTTTTAACTTTAATAGTAATTAAAATAAATTGTTAACAACAGCCCATATTGATGTTAAAACTCATCATAACCTACCCGCAACAACAGACGTTCAAAAATGTATAGGTACATATGGATACATTGACATATACATACAAACAAACAATCGACATTACCCTTCTTCATTAGCAATCGGTTGAAAACAATTATTCATAACGTATCACCCGAGAACGAGTTCAAACAATCGAAGGATAAAAATAATTCTCAAGACAATAATAGTCTTTTATCACATACTATGTAACCTGGACCCCATTGTATCAAAATTTACTATTTATAGCATTCTTGTGAGGTCACTTGATTATTAAGACGCTTTTATTAGCTTGGCTTGTATGTATGTATGTAATGGAATCTTTGAGCATAATTTTTACCAATTTCCAGAAGTCTCATTAATTTGAAACTTTGCACATGTATCAAGGACGAATGACAATGCAATAATATGAAAAAAATAATAGAAAAAAATCTAAAAACACGATTTTTCAGTGATCTATTGATTCCATACACCCCACGCTTTTTTATTGCAATTTGTTTTCTTAGTTATACTTTTTTAGATGATTATTATTTTTTATTTCATTACGTGAGCATGTATGGGTTTGTATGACCTCACGTACATATGTGATTAGTATTAGCATCTACATATATCTACATAGCAGTACTCCCGTTATCACTTAGGTACCTAATATTTCGTAACTGTAAAGCACAATAATTAATCCTTATCATTTTCCGCATTCATAGTTACTTTGAATGTTATTTTCAAACAATTTGTCCCACGTTTGAGCACAATGTCGGTAACAAGAGGTCTGGTTTAGATCTCGCGCAAAGATGCGGTCGCTGTGCAGCAGGGGAATGCATCCGATGGTCTTGTCCCTATATCGCTTGAATAAGCACTCATTTTAGATTGTTTAGTTTAGGGTTTTATTACAATTAGTTCTAAACTATTATATTTAGATTACTTAACTTTAAATGCTTTTTAATTATTTATGTAAATCAAGTTTTATATTTTTTAAGGATACATAATTTTATAAAAAAAGCCGTTTAAAGTGCTTTCTAAAACATTTACAAAAACGTTCTCAATATTTTGTTATTCTCACGAAATTATAAGTTACTGTTATCGAAGTTATGATTGTATTCATTACTGTAATATAATATTCTACATTGAAATCGAATTAATAACGTTATCACAGTACTGCGTTGCAAATATCTACAGTAGAAATTAATGTATGGTAGATAATTGTCTGTCACTTCAGTGGTAATACACGACACAACATTATTGCAATGATATCGCGCCAATCACTAATTGTTTACAACAATTGTTTTGAATTACGAGTACATTGTGACTACTATTTGGCAAATAATTTTGGAGTGACGCACGCTTTAACATTCCAATATATTTATCAATTCTGTCCGAAGGAAATCCCACTGTTAACTATGCAAACTAACTATTTTGTATATCGAAAAATTTAAATAAATGTATGTAACATGTAAATGTTATAAATTCCGAGTTTTTGTTTAAATAAATATATATAATAAAATATACATAATAAAAATATATAAATAATCCAAGTGTTTGGTTTTTTAATATTTAAATTTAGAACTTCTCAATCATGCGTTTAGTTTATTGATGTATTTTTATAGAGTCGATAAATGACGGACCACATTAAAAAAATAATCAAAATTAAAATAACTTATACAAAGTATATTCTACAGGATTATTTTTGAACGTTAAAAAACTAGCGTCTTTTCGTATCGTAAGAAGAGTTGGAGAAGCGGCATAGAAGGCAACTTCAGAAAAGGATTGCGGAGAGTTTTTCTTCGGCTTTTTTCTTCTGATCGTCCTTAGCCAAAAGGGCGTTCAAAGCCGTTGAACTAATTTTACATTGTAATTTGACATTAATTAAGTGTATATGCTTTGTAATGAAATAAAGTATTACAATTTGGAAAGTTGGAAAGTTGATAAATCTTTTGACCGTTCGATAAAAGTGAGAATTCAATTGTTTCTAGATATTATAAGTATTAATCGCTTTGTTTTGATTTCCTTATAGGGGTTGAGCTTGTTCTCACTAGAAGCGAAGGTACTTTGACTGTGAAGATGGCCGTCTAAGACTTCGTGTGGATTTGTTTCTCTCTGGCCGTCAATGATCTTAACTCCAAATAATAATTTCCTTGCAGAACAGGACCTATGAATACCTACTATAGAACGCACCAAAAAATTCGAATCCGTTTGACCACGGTTGTACCACGATTCCTTCTTCCATAACATAAATAACATATCATCGTGAAACGGGTGCTCACGATTAACCCTTTTTTGTGGTACCCGTTATATGACAAAATGTATAAATTCCGCGAAAATATTACTTTAAAATCGTATAAATAACATATTATAAAATTGAACCTGAGTGCAGCATATTCAATTGTATCATGTTTTCGGAAATAATGGCGTAGGTATCATGTTAAGGCTTCCGAACAACGAAGGAATATGCCACGTGGCTCTAATACGATACTCGTCTGTGCATCTGTATTTTGTATGTAGTGCTCTATATTAACAACAGTAAGATATACAGAATTGAATTTCATTGCGTTACAGTACAAATTTGTATGGTATTATTTCTACTCGCTACTGTAAAGCTGCAATTAGAAGTTACTGAAGTGTGAGTTAGGGTCCTACTAATGAACCCAAATTAGAAAATGTATTATAAATATATTTTTGAACTATACGAAATTATATGTAAAATAAATTATTACATAAAATACGTTACGGAATCATCAGTACTTGAGAGCGACTCTCACTGGACCTGTTATCATCCACTACTAAGACGCCTAAGCATCGATTAGTTGTAAAATTAGGCTAATCATTGTACTCGTAAAAGAAATAAGTATTTTTAATAATACAATACGTAGTTCTCTCAAGCTGCTGTTTTTTTACTCTGATTTGTAATAAAATGTAATTAAAAATCCAATTTAGATTGAAATCCTACATAACATTATTAAAAGTACCTTAACTGGAGGATCGCAATGAATAAAAAAAAATAAACGATTTATTTAAAGTGATAATGGTAACAAATAAGTGGCTTATTATTTTATTTTTAAAACATTGCCTGTCGAGCTTTATGTGACCCTATTATGTACATCGTTCATCTCCTGTTACGTTCAACAATTGATAACTTAATAATTATCAAAAAAAATATGGGAACATAAACTATAAGTATTTACCTGAACAAGAGTAGACAAACCTCTCTGTCTATAAATAATGTGAGTTAAAAATCGAGACTGTTTGAGAGGGTTTGTAATGAAATTTTACATATATTATGTAGATATAAGTATTTTGACTCATTGGGTTATACATTTGGTAAGTATAGACCTTTGTTTGTATTTCATTTCGTTCTTGGGAACTACTAATATCTAAATTGGATTCTCTTGGTGTGAAATTACTACGCGAAGAGAAGGCACCGTGTTTGCAGAATTATTCAAAATTTGCACAATCTGAATGAACCGCAATTCTCGGAAGTATTCGTTATCGATCATATTAGTGGATCGCGGGAAACATGCATCGAATGCGATGCAGTGCATGCGAGTGATTCGTTTAGTACAAATGTGAAGGGGTCAACGTTCCCGGGGTTATCGGTGCTGGGGCGGCGCCAAACGGTCGCATGGTCGCGCGCCCTCCCGCATCACATCTGAGGCGCGATGATAGCATTCGTTGCCAGGTTCAGGGGCCTTACTGCCATGTCTAAAAACATGCTTATTAAAATCTTACTATGAAAATTTCGAAATTTTCGTGTTTCGGAAATTGGTCGGAAAGCGTACGTATTCCTATCATAATAAAACACAATAAATCCTTCTTGAACATCAATATTTAAACAAGGAAGTTACTATGCATTACGATTTCAAAAGATGATGATAAGAACGCGGAATAGATAGACGACGATAGACGACACCGGCAATATTTATTCATAATTCGTAAAAATATTTTTTGATTATCAGGAGTTTATATATAAAATATTTAACCTTTAAGCTAAAATGCTTATTTTTGCAATATCAAAATATCCTGCTTTCAGAAATACGGAAACCTATTACTATTTGAGTAAGAAACGAGCGCGCAGCGCCGGCCCTCTAGCGTTTATGCCATTCACCTGTCTGCACCTGTCTGCGTTCAAAGGGTTGTATTTTTTGAATCGCAACCAGTTAAAAAAATTACAATAGATATTTTAAATAAATCCTATAAAATAAAACGGATTTCCTTATCCAAGAAATATGTTATATAGTACATAATGCGTATAATCAAATTGCGTTTGCTTACAATCTGCTTTAAATCTTATGTCATCCTCGTTGCTTTAACAATTTTAACCAAAAACATGTGCAAATATATTTCTATCAACGTTTCTTATTTGAATTTCGCAATTATATGTAGAACTGAGAGTATAACTTGTTATGATGCTAGGTACACTTTCTATACTACTGTAAGCTCTTCTACCTACATAACATTTTAATTAAGACGAGTTTGGATGCCCTAGAAATTTCAAATAATTCAAGCGAAAATTTAGATAACACAACAACTGATAATTTCTTATGTATTATAATTATAAAAATTCTATATATGATAATAACAAATTATAAAAACAACTGTGTAATGATAAGAGATCACTGTCGCCCATGGACATTTGTGATCGACTTAATATAGACCAGGGGTCCAACCTGAAGTAGAACACTCATGTATTATCTATTTCTGAGAACTAGTTTCTGACGGTCATTTCTGACGGTCATTTCTGACGGTTCATTTCTGACGGTCGCCCATAGGTAAATGAGCATATATAAATGAGGCGACCGTCTTAATCGTCAGGGGTTTAAAATCATCTGAGATCAACTTCTAATATGATTCTTGTTCTATGGGAGTCAGGTTTTGGGTGTCTATTGGTGTCAGTCTCCATCATGTAGACTCGACCGTCTTAATCGTCAGAGCTTTCAACGCATCTGAGATCAATTTCTAATATGACTCTTGTTCTATGAGAGTCAGATTTTAGGCGTCAGTGACCACTCACTATCATGTAGACAGCATCCTCGTTGGCTATTTCATAATATAATAAACATATTAGAGATACAAATTTAATCTATTAAAGCTAAATTAGTTCAGGTAATGCATTAGTCCAACATATCGCCGACATCAGACATTGGCGAAGCTAAGCGGATTACGTGTATGACCATTAGCGATTAATTCCACTCATCTGTGCATCATTCGCTCACAAAGAGATTAACCCTCGTTGTTGGGTCTGTACAATTTAAAATCAATAATTTATAATGAAAGCACAGCGTAGACGAAATAGGTTTATTTAAGCATACAGATATTGAAGCACTTTTCGGTCGACTACAGTCAAGCCTCAAAAGTAGGGTATGTGAATCTTCGGTGGGACCTTCTAAGGCGATTTGGCAGTCCGATGGTTATCAAATTGGAATTCCGCGACCTCCTGAATTCAAGGGTTTTTGCATGCAATGAAATATTTAAAAAAATCTCACACAAAATTCTGATCCCAATATAGGAGAATCTGTACTATTTTTAACAGATTGAGTGATTGTCGAAATGTATAAAACGTCAAAATCAAATATGTTATTTCCAATATTTTGATTTAAATGTCATTAATTCCACTTCGTACTAAGTTGTGGTGTTTTGTTCTGATAAATTCGCGTCTATTGTTCCTGTAGCGCAGGACCAGATTGGTGATATGGTTAATCCTGCCTATTGTTGGGGGCGACTAAATATAATCTTCCGGGATTGGGAATAGTAACAATGGAGCCTCGAATCGTCCCGGCATAATGATCCCGGGTAGGAAGTCGCTGTGAGTGGTCTCCCTGTGACGTAGGTACAGCCCGGTGTTCGAATAGCCGGGGAAACTCTGCCGAGATATGTCCGACATCAATTGCGTTCATTTCGAGATCTTAAAAAGTACAGAAAGAGGTTACCGATGGATTTTTAATAACTAGGTAATAAGGTTTTCTTCGAAACAAAAAAATGTACGCTTCTTTGTATTACTGTTTTACACATCACTTTATTTCACAGAGTGACACTTTGTCGTTTTATGAGACAGATGTGTCTATCTAACAGCGTTGCTTACGTATCCAGTCTAAAGGGAATAGCTATGTGCTAAATCTAAGACAAGAATAAGAAAAGTACCTGGAAGCTTACAATGAACTTTGTATTACGTAATCAGTACAGCGAAATGTGCGTTGCTCCGCTTCCAGTGAGGGTCATTAACGACAGCATAACACTTTGATTGCGGCGCGGATATATATTATGATCGGGTCAATATTGCGGGGGGCGGCCCTAAACTGGAGCTTATTTGATTACACTGAAAATACGCCGACAAATTACTCAAATATTGTATTTTTTAGCATTTGTGTATCATCTACGAATACAGTCTTGTAGCGCCGACGTAAAAACAGCACTTTTGTTCGCCCATAATCCAAACAAATTTAACGTACAACACAGGTGCGTAGGAGCCGCAAGCGCGTAGAGCCCAGAATTACACAGATGTATTGTAGCCGCAGGGAAAGTGTTAATCAATATTGGGTGCGGTCGTGAATTGGATGGGTAATCGTTAGTAGCATATATCATATATATATCATGCAGCCTTTTTGGTTCAGAGGACATGTTAAGCAGTTGATTTCGATTATTATCGACATATAAATTTGATAAATCTTAAAGAAGGTCATAATGGCGGTTGGAAAGCATAGACAGGTAGTTGACCACTATCCCGTATCTCCCGTAATCCCGTAGGACCCGAAACAAGGGGAGCAATCTAAAATGTAGTCTTGATAACCATCACTTGTGAGTGAGTTTATATCCTATTATTTTTTTTTAATTCTTTTAAGACACGATTGTATTATGTCAATGTCCACGAAATAAAATGATTTCTTTGTAGTCTTGCTCTCACATCGCACGTCACTACGAACAGGTGCCTTTTTCAAATTCTTACTTAAATTTCTAGAATATTTCAACGTATGTTCTTAAAAGCTTCTGGGACTTGTATTCACTTCCTTAGAAGGTAGTAAGAGAAAAATTTGAGACGGATTTTGTGCAATATTACGTGTGTGTAGTTTATTTATTTAGAGTCATAGGACTCTCCGGGATGTTTAGAGTTCGAAACGTTTGCATCTCTCAGTTATAAGTAATGTTTATATTAGGAGTTTATTATTACTTTTTAACGACAAATGAAAATATCGTTAGAAAACCAATATCCTTGAGAGTTCTTAATAAAATTTAAGTTAAATACGTTGAGAATTTAAGAGAAGTAAATAAGATTGTCTCAATCTGCGAGTTCGCTGGTCATCATGGTGGACTATGGTCTTATTCTGAGACTTATTCTCTAAGACTTATTCTGAAAGACCGGCACTCTGCAGTCCGATATTAATGAGTTGATTGATGATATAGATTGAAGTGCATAAGTCCCTGCGATTTGTGTTGGGTGCGTTTAATTTGGATGGGTGACCACAAGTGGCAAAATATTATTCTAATAATCAATAAAACCAGTTGTTTTCTGGCAAAATAAGCACGCCGGTGCGTAATACCAAAGCGAACATAACGTTGTTAGTAATTGGTCCCGTTTTGTAATTTAATTACCCTTTGGCCCAGGCCACGACGGCAATTATGAATCGTTCGACCGCGCTCATACGTACCCGACTTATGTCCTGAGCTAAGATAATTTCAATTCAATGCTATATTCATATTATTATTCAAACTGTTCCGTTTCTATAAGCTTTTGTCTACCATCATCATCCGTCGTGATTTCTAAATTTGTACCTACTTTACCTACTGGTAATATTGATTGAATTGAATATTTTTTTTAAAGTAGATTCTTTACAGAACTCTTTTTGAACGTCAATAAACTACCACCGACTCGTAAGGTGTTTCGTTTTGGAGATGAGTCGACGAAAGAAGATAGACATGTATAGTTACCCGCTACACGTTTAAGCATGGGGTTCACATCTGTGAACCCCTGCTTCAAGAGCAGCAATATAATGTCTGATCGTCTCTAGGTTTAATTCCAGTTCTAAAGAGTGTTATATGTTTACATGTGTTGTTTGAAGTCCTTATACACCTTATGAATTATTGCCTTTGATTTTTTTGCGATTACAGTATATTAAGTATACATACACCATACAATGAAGTAATGTCGCCAGCATTTTAGGAACTCACCTAAAGTACAGCAATTTATATGAAGTTTCTCATACTTAGCTGACATCATTTATGTAGGTTTATGTTATATATTTTACAGTTTTTAACTTAGTTTAAAGTATATTTAGGATTATTTAGTTTTACAGAATTCCATGTTACTTAAAGATTACTTTTAATAAAGTTAATTTATTACTGAGAAGAAATAAAACGAAGAAAAAACATTTTTCGCTTCATGAACAAAAGTTAACCTGCCAGTTTTATATTGATTAAGAAAGATATTAAACATTAAATAGAATCTACAACAAAATATATATAAAAATATTGGTCTCGATATGTTACTATTATAATACCAACCGAGTTTCGCATGTCATGGATGCCGCTAGCGTTCTTAGCCGCATGGGCACGGACTCTCTTTACTTTGTTTAAGTTAGGCTTTCAGTATAATTATTTCTAGCGTGCATTAATGTAATTTACATCCTTCTTATTTTATAACTAGATAATATTGCTTGAACCAAAAGTTTGCTAATAAATGTTGTGTGTGAAAATTATTGTGATGAAATAAAACTATTGCTCTAAGATATTGACAAACTACATTACCAACCACTAATTTAGATAATTTATTAGACAAAAAGGATATGAATATATGGCTTTAAAAATATAAATGGTCTGGTTTAGATATAAACAAATATATTGTAAGAATTTATATAGATTAGATTATAAATTTATCGATCATTAAATAAACGGCATTTTTAATAATATAAAAGTGATCTATTATATGATATAACTGGGTACTCTAAATGCTTATTAATTGCCACTTTTAATAAATCAATATAAAGCGTTAGTCGCGAGGACCCGTTATATGATAAATTGTATAAATTCCGCGATGATAATAGTTTAAAATCATAAATCGTATCACAAAGTGATATGTTGAACAGAAAATTTTAATGCAATGTATCATTTTACTCGCGTCAACTACACGCATCTCATTACCTTTTTCTTAAGAAAACGTTCCTGTGATGCGCGCCCTATTCAAAGACGGCAGACGATGTCCCGGATAAAGGATACCTTATTACTTATTTCTCAACTGAAACTGGAAACGAGCGCTTTCTGCTTGTTTATTACGACACTGCGTTAGTATATCCTTACCTATCCTTCAACATATACATACGTTTTAATATTTCTACACAAAATGTCACTTGCTATGCTCGTTAGCTAAGGTTTAAATCGAAAAGAACGAAATTGATATTCAGCTTTCAAATAAATTATATGGTATAGACTTCCTGTACATTGTTTAGTTTAGGCTTTAATTATAATTAAATAATTACGCTTCATGAGGCTTAATAATATATATATATAAAGTTTAACGAGTTCATTGTACATATCGATTTAAATTTTTTTATTGATTAAACTACCCTTGGAATCACAAACAGCCTGACCCAGAAAAGATATATTTTTTCATATTTTACATGGCTGCCTACCTGGCCGGGGTTCGAATCTGGAACCTTCTGCTTGTCAGAGATGTCATTACCACTGCGCCGTGTTTTTAAAGTGGATAATATGTAAAATATATAAGGAACATAACAGAACTTAAAAATAAATCCACCGAAAAGCTATGCTCTGGTATTGCTGAGAGGTGAAGATATTGGTTTTTACTTACGAACGAGGGGACCATCTTAGTCCCTGGTCTCAGTAACGCATCAACGTATAAACTCAATTTGAACTTAGTCCTGTTTCAGAGTGTATGTGGTCCGTGGACTACCGCAATTTCTTAAAATTAGATGGCTTTTGTGCTCGTTTATCATTTCTTATTACATAAAAATAAATAAATTCAAAGACAATAACCATAACAAGGAACAATGCCGCATGGGCGCGGACTCCCTTTAAATTGTTTAGGTTAGGCTTTCATTGTGTCTTTGTGTTGTTGTACAAATGTGGTCTTTGGTATATTAACTAAACTTCTAACGTAATGTAGGATGTTTACCGATTCAACATCGCTGCTTCAATTAAAAATCATAACGTTATCAGAGGACTTTGAAATCAGGGAGGCAAGAGGGTGAAAGCATGGGGTGGTTCGGGGGGTCATATGGATTTCTATCACTACTACATTTTTGTAAAGAGGCGCCATGAATCGTCTTTACTTGCTATGTCTTCAAATGAAACCAAAATATTTTATAAATTTTTATTATTATTTTATTTTATATATTTTTTATTTATGCAGTTATGATCTCTCTCTCTCTTACAAATCTGATTTGTTTTGCAGTTGTATAATAATAATATATCTATCGTAGCTTATATTCAATAAGTACCAGAGGCCCGGCCCTGCTTTG